>JAGKTK010011840.1:0-28664 GCA_018397895.1 Paralithodes camtschaticus | reverse complement strand
TATTCCCGAAAAACCATGTAACACGGCCTCTGAAACCCATAGTAGCTGTAAAACCATGTAACACGGCCTCTGAAACCCATAGTAGTTTGCACTCCCGTCCCAAGCCGTGTCTAGCAGAGACCCGTGGTGTCTAGGCAGGCGCCACCGCCACCTGGGCTACCACAGCCAGGGCACACAGACACAGTACCGTACTCGCAAATGCTGGGCGCTACATACAGTAGGACAATATTGCTATCATTATTTGTTTGTATCATATTAGAAGTCTCTCTCTCTTTCTCTCTCTCTCTCTCACTGAGGTTAATATTAATACATTTTCACGCTACACTATGTGTAGATTAATTAGCAAACACACACACGCACACACACAAACGGAAGGCAAAGTTCAGTGTTATAAACCCACATTCTTCACTGATTTCCTTGATAACACAATGAGGTGTAAATAATTGTTATTTTATCTAATTAACCCTTTCAAGATCTGATATACATTTCTGTTCTGTTTTATGATAATTATTAGACGATTTTATATAGATTAGGAAGGGTATATGGAAGTCAGAGGGTTAATCGAGCTAGCCTTTACCCTTTTAATAACCACAAATCCTTCCTAAGCTGCATCAAATCGTCTAATGATAGCCAAAATAAAGTGCTAAAATGCATCAGAGCTTCAAGGGGTTAACACTCTTTAGATAATACAGGTATGTTATAATCTGCATCATCTTGCAGTGCTGGGATATACGATTAGTTCTATTTGCAACATCTGCATCAGGTAATATTATTAATGATAAGAACGTGTATTATAACCAATACTGTACCGGCGACTTCCTTTTCTTCCTATTCTAGCAACTATTACGCAATTTTATTCAGCTTTGGAAAGACCTCTAGCCATAATAAGGCTTCAAACTATCTCAAACAACCCTTGTAACTACCACAGATTCTTCCTAAGCTGCATAATATCGTCTAAATATAGCTAGAATAAAATTGAAAACACGTCGCTGGTATTTAAAGGGTTAATATACAGCTAAAGTTCTTACTGTTTCTATGAGATACTATTAGAATATAGACAATTATCGTTACCGTATCATGATTTTAGAATCTAACTTCGATGAAATTCTGTCTACTATGGAAATATATGGGAGTATAACTAAACATTATTTAGTTTACCGGGTTTATAATTTAAGTTCTATTTTACAGAATTTTACACACACACATACACACACACACACACACAGAGTGATCCGTAGCATATTTGTTAGCGCACTTGGTTCACAGCCAAAAGGACACGGGTTCCATTCCCGGACGGGAAAGAAACATTTGGGCAATTCTTCTTATACAATGCGCCTCTCTAGACCTAGCAGTATAAATAGGCCTCTGGAATAAGAGGCCACTTACGACGTCTTTTTTAGTGTTGGTGGTCTATTACTAGCTGGACGGGTACCGTACAGGTCAACCAAACACTCAAAATCCAGATATCTGCAATTGGCTGATTACAGATTACATGCATATCTACAGCCACTCCAACCATGCATTAACACTTTATGCAATATATTCCCAGGTCGAACTTTTTTCGGTTAAAAATAAATAAATAAATAAATAAAAAACGTGAAGCTGTAATTATTAGAAACTGAGGTGATCAACAAATCCTCAATACTCTCTTGCCCACATCACACCTAGTCATCCATTCAGCAAGCCATGGCTCATCAGGCTGCTAAGGTTGCTGAACGCGGTAGTATGGTTGGGATGAGCGAGAGTTGGGTGTCAGAACGTTTGCCGGTGGCAACAAAATGTGGGAAGAAGGGCAACTGACAAACCGACATAGACGTGGAGCTAAGCGGAAAACCACGTCATAACAGGACCAAGAAATTAAACAGTATATGTATAACCATCCATTCCCTCAATGCCGACGAAGCTAAGCAACATTTGCAATTTCAACCTCTACAGAAACTATACACAAGACAATGAAGGAGATGGGGTATAAACATAGATCACCAGCTGTCAAACCAAAGCTAACAAAGAGGCAAAAACAAACTAGACTTGATTTCGCTCGACTATTTGTTGACCAGGGCATTGACTATTGGGCACGAGTTGTTTTGATAATGTCAGAGAGGTTCCATAATAGTACCAGGATGATTTAAATTGCATCACTTAGCCGAGGTGGGGGTTCTTCAAATAAGAATAAAATTGGCTTCCTTTATCCGCTCATGGCCGAGTGGTTACGGTGCCCAACTCTCCCAAACATACCTGGAGTGAGTGGGTTCGAATCCTGGTCAGGATACCTCAATCCCAACCAAGAGTTGTTTTCTCAGACAAGAAAACTTTCAGCTCAACCATGCATGGGTCGAAGACTGCACTGTTGGAGACCTAGGCACACACGGCATGTGAGTTAGTCCTAGTTGATATTGTGCATAAAATATATAGAATAGTCATCATACAGAGTAATACTTTCCATCATATCACTCTTGGCTAATTTCATGTCAACCGAGCATTATATAACTTCTTAATTTCATTACTCATCCACTAATACCCCTAACTTACTAGTTAACTCCTTACTTATATTGTTCAAATACTATTAAGCTAGCATGACTTGATATAATATGCACATTAACCACTCCTGTCTATACCATCGGTTGTTTACCTAAAAAACAAACACAGTCGGTTTTATTAACTCATCTTAGCCACCTCGCCCGCCACTATCTGTGCAATATAGGATAGATCTGCCCCTATTACTTCCCTCCCCCTTTTGTGAATGCAATATAACTTGTTTGCGAATATAATAAATAATACTTTACCTAAACTATCATTGGTGAATAGAGAGACCAGTTTATCATGAAAATCAATAAATATATACTCATTAATCCCATTAGGATTGACTCATTTTGGCAGTTTAATCGGGCTTTTCATTAGAGGGTTTATACAACTTAAGGAGGTTCTGCAGGAATTATAGGGACACATAGTATGTCATATTTACCCTTTGACTTTCATATTCCCTTTCTACTCTGAATAAAATAGTCTCCTTTTCTACTCTGAATATAATAGTATAATGCTAGTCTGAATAAACTGCCAAATACGAGGCCTGATTGCACTAGGCCTACATAAACATTAACATAAACAAAAATCATAAAATAGGGATTTTTTCTGAGGACTGACTCCATGGGCTGACTGGCCCATGGTATGTGACACCTACAGCTTTGCAGAACGCCACGTGGGCTCAGCCGCTCGCTTGGCCACTCGCTAGCACTCGCCAGGGCAGTGTATTTGGCTACAGTCTATCTACAATGTTGTTCTTTCTTTCATAGTGTTCGTGTTGTTACAGACAGTCCTGTGGTGGTCTTTTTTTTCGTCTGTGACAACGGGAAGCATTTTATATCATGAGTGGAACATAGGATGCATTGTGTATAGTTAAGGAGAGAGAATAATATAGGCAGTGGGGTGGTAGTGTGTGCGTGCGTATACATGTGCTGCCTCCCCCCTAGCTTTGTAGGCTCGGGCGTGTGCCGTCCCACGCCTCTTGATTGGCTGGTGGTTCCTGGCGCCTTCTGCAGCCCTGTTGCCTGGTGACGTAGCGGCCTGTGATTGGCTGACCACCATGCCTTTGTGTGTGATCCTAGGGGTCCCGAGGAGTTACTCTCCTCAGAGCTTGCCTGACCAGTATACCCTTCACATGCCCCCTTGCTACCTGTCTCCCGACTTCTACCTATAGAACACTTTCTCTCTCTCTCAACTTCTTACCTCTCATTCTTNGATTTAATTAAGATCTCTATCTTTTCCTTGTATACCTTCTTAATGTAATTGTATGTTGTTGTGATCAGACTGTATCAGAGATCATCAGCCTGTAGTAGTAGTGCACTTATACTGAGTTATAGGATACCCCATTATCGCAGATTTAACTCTGGAGGGTATAGGTGTTTTTGTGCGCCGGCATTATAAGTTCAGGGGTTGGATCTAGTGTTACCGTTGTGGCTTTGTGCTTTCCTAGTCCAATGATTAAGAGCCCTTGTTTTATATGAGCCCCGGTCGTAACAGGTATAAAGACTAATATATGTCTTTGTACCATGTTCCTGGCCTTGAGTAAGTGAGATGGGTAATGGAATCGGACATCACAAGAATGCATTGAACTATTGAATCTCCTCATACGGGAGATTTATGGCGCGTTATTATTGACAAAGTAAATATTGTTAATAAAATGCCCCAGAACGAGAAGCCCACCACAGAAGCCACGAACGAACACCACACAGAAACACCCAAAGGAAAGGTCCACAGAACGAAAGGACCAGCTGACCGAGCCAGCCATTTCAGACAAGCCCAAGCCCGCAGGGCTAAGCAGCTCCAGGCCGCACCCACCTACCTTTTCTAAACTGACCATTTTCCACACCTCACGTACACTACCCCTCGTGTCCTACACTCCTAACTACAAAGATGATGAACAGGAATATACATTCATATTAAAAACACCCATGCCCTATCCCTATGTTGAGCCAATGCCAACACATCAGACAGCCATAATTATATCTGTGTATGTTCTTACATCCGAGAAGTAGATGTTATATATCTTAGAAGTTAAAACACCCACGCTTGTCCCTAGACCTCTTATATCATTTCCTATGACGAGTATAGATATATGTAACCCGTGCTCAGTCGCCCCCTTGCATTGTTCCTCTAGTAACTAAGTGTCTCTAATATTAACTGCCACCAGTATTGATACGACATAGCGGCACTGTCCTTGTGTCGTATTGTGCCAAGTACAGATCAACCAGGTTTCATCACCTTATTAGGACGACGACTATAATGTCATCGTTCATCGATGTATGCAATCCTTAGTTTAAGTATTAATATTAACATTCCCTAACATCTTGTCTTGCCAGACTAAGCTTCTGAAGACCCATCGCCCCATAAATCTATGTATTCAATCCTTAGGTTAAGTATTTTTATCCGCCATTGTGTTCACCTTTTTCCATTTACTTTTCCACAATTGTCATACGTCTTCTCCTTGCCTCCTTCGTATCCACAGTCCACACTACGCCAATTTACTTCGTGTCATACACCTCTTACCCCAACCAGAGATTGTATAAGATAACCTGGTTACCAGTATCTGTCATAAGTACCCCGAAACAATAACTAAGTACCCCTACGAACTGCCGCTGTTGTTGGTATATTTATATTTAATAGAAAACGCAGTTCCCAGGGCCAACTAATAGTATCCATAACCCCTCGGACTGATCACATAACTCTATCTTTTCCAGACTCATATACCACCCCATAGTTGCATTCCCCGGTAGCATTTGGCTAACGTATTCTACTGCCTTTTCAAACTTCCATATCAACTGCAGCCTAATGCCACCCCCACGCCCAGAGACCTTAGGGTCAAATTCCCCTATAGCCCCCCCGCACTTCTCTACTCTTGTCCGACCTAGCCTCTCTCTCATACCTCTTGAAGATCCTTGAATTGTCCGTTGCTAACGCTCTCCAACCTTTTATATATATACTCCTATCCAGCCTACCTTCACTTAGTAGGCCAGAACAACATTAGAACTTTACTAGCCCCTTGCATGCCATCTATTCTCTTACAACCCATGCACAACCCTGCACCCGATGGTCGTCGGTGCGAGGCTAGCCGCCTCGCCAGTAACTAACTTCTATTGCCATACTTCCAGTATAGCCAAAATAGTACCTCTTACTAAGGCTCAGTTATATGAAAATATAAAGGCTTCCTATAGCCATGTGCCACAACAGTAAATACCATCTTACCTAGTTCCCATATCTATTGAGAGCTCAAATAAGTCCATAAGACTCGAGATCCCTACTGTCTACAGGGTCCAGAACCGAGCCTATAAATCTAGCTCCCGCCCCCAGTCAAATCAGTTGAAAGCTAGACACCAACCAGGGGTCACTACCCTGCAGTTAACTTCTAGCTCTGCCCTTGTGTTGTTCCGGAGTGAGATTCCAGAGCCGGCAGACTCCGTGGCAGATTTGGATAGAAGGACCTGCCCACGTATTTGAGAACTTCACACATATGGGCCCCCTGGACGGCCGCGGAACCAGTCGTTAGCCCCAACATCATGGACGCAAGATAACCAGGACCAGACCCATCAGATACTACCCAAGATTCCCTTTAGCAGTACTACATATTACTGTGCTGTTTAGAGATTCACTAATTAATATTTCTACGAAGTTGCTATCTCTTTGCCCCAGTATAATTCATATAACCATTCAATTAGGAAGTGCTAAGCGTATCAGTGTTCAATAATTAACAGGCGATACTAACTCTCGTAATCAACCATATATCCAGATATTATTACCTAGAAGGAAACCCTAGTGATATCTGAATGTTCGCCCACTGATTTGCGTTCTATGTATTTCTGAGACAAGAATATAAAACTTAGATCAGTACCCCCTGAGGTTACTAGAATTCCCGTGCTCTAAAATACGCGTGTCTAATCTAGTCTGTGCACTACGACTTGTGCACCAGAGCTACCAGTAAGAAATCTAACAGTGAATATGATTCTATAAGTAACATTGATGGTCTTGGGTATATAAACCTGTTAAATTAAAGCCAGTGATCAGAAGATTAATACCTGAACGTTGGAAGTGGGAGACTAGGCTCCATCCAGATCCACTTATGCTAGTGTTGTTCGATTCTATTATATTGTCTTACACAAGTATTCTGCAGTGGTATATCAATAAACGTGATCGTGTAACTTGCTACCATGTGTTTCTTTGTGTTCTCTATTCCTCATATCTTGTATTGTGCATGCAGCCTTATATACCCAGTCAAATAGAACTCACATTACCCAAGTTAAACCTGTAGAAAAACAGGGCATAACAGTTAAATTTATATCCTGAGATTTCTGTCGATTTCCCAATTTTCACTAAACTGCATGTATTGCCCATTCGGGTAGTGTTTCAAATTATTTTTGGAGAGCATGAATCGTTATCAGGATCAATAATTCAACCTATTTTTAGTGTCATTTGAAAAATTACCAATCTTTTTAGTTAGGCCTAAATCAAGCTTGGTCGTTTATGTAAAAGATGAACAATTGAGGAACTAAAACTACTGTTGGAGACTTAGGCACACACGGCATGTGAGTTAGTCCTAGTTGATATTGTGCATAAAATATATAGAATAGTCATCATACAGAGTAATACTTTTCATCATATCACTCTTGGCTACTTTCATGTCAACCGAGCATTATATAACTTCTTAATATCATTACTCATCCACTAATACCCCTAACTTACTAGTTAACTCCTTACTTATATTGTTCAAATACTATTAATCTAGCATGACTTGATATAATATGCACATTAACCACTCCTGTCTATACCATCGGTTGTTTACCTAAAAAACAAACACAGTCGGTTTTATTAACTCATCTTAGCCACATCGCCCGCCACTATCTGTGCAATATAGGATAGATCTGCCCCTATTACTTCCCTCCCCCTTTTGTGAATGCATATAACTTGTTTGCGAATATAATAAATAATACTTTACCTAAACTGTCATTGGTGAATTGAGAGACCAGTTTATCATGAAAATCAATAAATATATACTCATTAATCCCATTAGGATTGACTCATTTTGGCAGTTTAATCGGGCTTTTCATTAGAGAGTTTATACAACTTAAGGAGGTTCTGCAGGAATTATAGGGACACATAGTATGTCATATTTACCCTTTGACTTTCATATTCCCTTTCTACTCTGAATAAAATAGTCTCCTTTTCTACTCTGAATATAATAGTATAATGCAAGTCTGAATAAACTGCCAAATACGAGGCCTGATTCCACTAGGCCTACATAAACATTAACATAAACAAAAATCATAAAAGAGGGATTTTTTCAGAGGACTGACTCCATGGGCTGACTGGCCCATGGTATGAAGACTAATATTAGTCTTTATACCATGGACTGGCCCATTCACGGCGGATCCCATTGACAATCAGCACATCACAGCCATGTGCCTATCTAATTATGTTTCTAAGCTTTCTGTCGTTATTGATCCTACTGTAGCAATCGGTAGCCTATTTCACATGTCTACCAAACTGTTGCATGCTTATCACGGAGCAGCAGTCCGTTTTCCACATCGTCTTTGTGGATTCCACTTACAACTAAACCATCTGTATCATATCCTCTCTTACTCTACACTTCTAATATATGCAAGCCTAATGTTTTCCCAAGTCCCCTTTCTTTTGTACTGACCATATCATGTATTTCATGATATTCACTACCTCAAAAATATTTGACTTCTGTTAAATGTTCTAACCCATTCTGGCTATAATTCCGTGTCATTTGTAGTTAGGCGTTAGAATATTATTGATGTTCTAATGTTCTATTATTCTGGATTGTTTTGCCATTCTTCTTTGTACCGTCACTTCCAATCAATCTATGGACACTGGACAGCAAAATTAAAAACATAATCCATGTGAAGCCTTACTAAGGACGGGTGAAATTTAAAAATTACGTGTGTTGTTATTCACGCTTCTAGATATCTATCTAAAAACTCTGATTTTAAACAATGTTGCATTGTTCTTTTGGTTTCATATCACGACTGACGATGACTTCCAAATCTTGTGTAATAATTGAGTTACTTAATTCCATGTTCTTTAGCCATCTAGATACCACTGATATTGCGTCTTGCCCCTGTCACCACTCAGATTGGTGAACAAATTATATATATTTGTTCTGAGATATAGCAGGTGGTTACTGGCTACCCTGGCCTTGAGTAAGGGAGATGGGTAATGGAATCGGACATCACAAGAATGCATTGAGCTATTGAATCTCCTCATACGGGAGATTTATGGCGCGTAATTATTGACAAAGTAAGTATTGTTAAATTTATATCCTGAGATTTCTGTCGATTTCCCAATTTTCACTAAACTGCATGTATTGCCCATTCGGGTAGTGTTTCAATTTTTTTTTGGAGAGCATGAATCGTTATCAGGGTCAATAATTCAACCTATTTTAGTGTCATTTGAAAAATTACCAATCTTTTTAGTTAGGCCTAAATCAAGGTTGGTCGTTTATGTAAAAGATGAACAATTGAGGAACTAAAACTGACCATCGTGTAAGATCCCAACCTTCACTACACCCAATCTGATTGTAAAGGCTACTGTTAATGTTATTTTTTTTTGTTTCCTACTAATTAGCCATGGTCTAATTCACGTAATATAGTTCGCCCTATTCCATGAGCTGCTTCTTTAATCAACAATCTTTCATGTGGATATTATCGAAAACTTTACTGACTTGTCAATATCTTTGAAGGTATTTTATGTCTGTTTATCGATTCGTATGCTTGGGAAAAGAAAGGTTAATAGATAGTGAGACACACGCAGCCAACACGGTAACATTCCATTACAAGATTGATGATTAAGCATTTAACAAATGTGACAGCAGCATACTACTCTTAATTTGACGTTTGTAATTTAGCCAGTAGCCACCCCTTATTCCCACAAGGGGTAGGGAGTATCAACCAGAAACACATTAAAGGAGGCAAAACAAGAGGCGGCAGGGGAAGAATCCATACAACAGTTCGCACACAAACATTCGGAAACCTCAATCACTTATTAGCCCCCAAGATGACTGGCTTCACCTCAGATGCTATAAACGTTCGGAAAAATAAAGTCTCTTAGTCATTTAGCTGTATAAAATTATATTTTATTGAGTAACATCTAATACAGTTAATGCATATAAACTTTTAGGATAACTCATAATATCTATACCCGGTGTTAGCGAACTTGGAGCTAATCCTGACCGCATAATATATTATAAAGAACAAAACAAATATATGAGTAGATCAGGAAATGGATGTAGAAATTGGCTATCCGTTTCTCGAGCACTTTCTGGGTTATAGAAAGGCTAGGGATAAGAATTACAGCCACTGTCGCTGACACCAACACCAAGTATAGAGTTAAGGAGGCCGGGGCTCTTATTAAAACAATCACTAACAAGTGTATAATAGATTATAAAATAACAATCTATGCAACTTATTGTGTTCATTTTAAGTTCTGTATACAATGTGGATCTATAAAGTAGTGACGCTTACCATTCTGGTGTGGGCGTGTGTGTGTGTGTGTGCTAATCTACAAAGTTTGTCGAGCGTAAATCTATTTATATTTAGAGAGAAAGAGAGAGAGAGAACCTTCTATTACTATTCAAACAAATAATGATAGCAATATTGTCATATGTAGCGCCCAGCGTGTTCGAGTACTGTGTGCCCTGGTTGTGGTAGTGTAGGCGGTGGGGCCTGCCTAGACACCACAGGTCTCTGCCAGACGCGGACACATGAGCTTGGGACGGGAGCGCAAACTAGACAGGTGCCACATACCTAATATTTTGTTGCAAAATTTAGTTGGGCTACTGTACCTGATAGGTTATGCACACGCAGGTCTTCTTCGAAGTACGCTGCCTGCATTTCTTTTCCATTTCTTTTATTTTGTATGTACAGAATAAATATTAGAATGCTATAGTTAGGTATTTTTCTCATCCTATTGTTGATTTGTTAGTGGTTTGATATTGTCACGAATGTCCCCCTCCAGTCATGAGATATCAGGCATATCATCAATGATGAAGGGGCCACTAATAAATTATAGGTTTAAGTCTCAGAGGGAAGAAGGAAAACCTAATATCTAGTAGTGGCCCCAGAATCATTGACGATTTTGGCCCTCCCTTCCATCCCCTTCCCATTCGTTGATGTTTTTAAGTAATCTTGATATATCATTGAAGGGCGAATGGCGCTGAGAGGATCAGCGTCTGCGGGCAAGCCCACATGGGTAAACCTCCACAAGTTGGGAAGTTTAGTTTTAGCAGTTCTAATGAAAAAATATATAAAGTTTACAAAGCTTTTTCGTAGTGAGATCCCGATCATAAGGACGATTCCGCAAGGGAATTAGCGTACCCTTACGATGTTGGTCTCTCTCTCTCTCTCTGGTGCGGGTGTTTCAAACAGCTGACGCTAGGGTTCGAAGAGTGCCATTACTGTATAAGGCATATCGTCAATGATTCCGGGGCCACTACTAAATATTAAGTTTTCCTTCTTCCCTCCGGGACTCAAGCCTAAAATATATCGTCCCCCAGGACAATCACTAAACATTGACAGAAAGGTCTATGACCACATTGCTGAAATTAGTGATAACGAAGATTTCGTACGTTTTGGAGACTTCAACTTGCCAGTAGCTCAGTGGGGTGAACCTCTAACATCTATCACAGGATCATACCTATACTCTAATCTACTAGAAAGTTATTATTTCAATTTATTCAATATCCAACACAGGGCAATAACATTCTTGATCTAATCATTGCGACTAAAGACGACTTAGTAAACCAAGTGAGAGTAGGATATGAATTATGTACAAATGATCATCGTTCGATCACATTCAACATCAAATTCCTAAACAATAAATCAAATGAGAGTAATGAAAATACCCAATTTCAAGAAAGCCAATTTCAATAAATTACAGACTAGTTTTGCCAAAACAGATTGGAACTTCATAAACCACATAAGTAAATGCTAATGATATATGGAACTCCTCAGAAATTTATAATAATGCCATTATTTCTTGCATCCCTGTGAAAAATTGACGCCCAACTCGAAACAATAAGCCTAAATGGTGGAATACCAAAATTAGAAATTGTCTACATGCCAAACAAAAATGCCCACAATACTTTCAATAGAACAAAGAATAAATCAGACAGGTTAAGCTATCTTAGTCTCTGACGGAATGCCAAAAAACTTATTAAAACTTGGAATCCTGTATTGCAAGCTTAAGTCAAATCCAAAAGAATTATATGGATATATTAGAAGTAAAAAGGTGATAACATCTCATATCGAACCACTGACTAATGAAAATGGAGATCGTGTCGATGATGAAGTCCAGATGAGTAATAGTCTCAACAACTGTTTTGCATCAGTCTTTACCGAAGAAGATCTGAATTTAATTCCTCATGCCACACCATCTATAATATACATTAATTATATTTTAAGTGATATCGTAATCACGGAAGTAACTGTACTAAACAGCATAAACAAACTAAATTCTAATAAATCATCAGGACCTGATATTATTTCTCCCAGAGTTTTAAAATAATTAAGAGACGAGATATACAAAAACTATTAGCACTACTTTTTATCAATACAATGAGAAGTGGCATTGTATCCAATGAATGGAAATTAGCTAATATAATGCATATTTTCAAAAATAAAACAAGTCACTATCTTGCAACTGCCGTCCAATAAGTTTGACTTTAATCATATGTAAATTGCTCGAAACAATCATCAGAGATAAACTTGTAAACCATTTAGAAGAAAATAATATAATACAAGAATCACAACATGGTTTCCGAAATAAGCGTTTATGCATAACAAATCTCCTTGACTTTTTTCACATCTTCAACATAAATGACGAAAGTAAAGCCGTCGACACTGTCTACCTTCATTTCCAAAACACTTTTCAATAAGTCCCCCACAAGCGTCTCTTGATAAAATTAAAAGCTCATGGCATAGAAGGATATATACTTCCATGAATTGAGAATTGGCTTACTGGACGTACCGTAAGCAACGAGTAGTAATAAACGGTAAAGCCTCGGACTGGACAAATATCACAAGTGGTGTGTCACAGGGGTCAGTGACGATCTTTCATGTACAATTTCAAAATTTACAGATGATACCAAAATAGCGGACATAGTAGTATCTCCCTTGCATTTTCAACAGATCCAAAATTTAGATAAATTAGCAAATTGGGCTGAAACCTGTCAAATGAGTTTCAATACCGACAAATGTAAAGTACTACATATAGGATACAAAAATGAAAATGAAAACTACTCAATATTAAATGGTAGTCAACTCAAGAATACTGATAAAGAAGTTGACTTAGGAGTAACAATATCATGTACTTTAAAACCAGCCATCAATGTACCAAAGTAGTTAAGAAAGCAAACAAAATTATTGGCTTCATTGGAAGATCGTTTGAATACAAATCTGAAAATGTAATTCTCCCCTGATACAATTCTTTGGTTCGCCCCCATCTGGAATACCGTATACAATTTTGGTGTCCATATTATCAAAAGGACATAGTTGTTCTTGTTGTTGTTCCCCAAGCTGCCTGGCCGAACAGCCCCAAGTCTCCGAGCAAGGCCAAGGCCATAACCGAGCGCCCCCACAGAACCCTCCCTGCCGACCACAATAAAGCCTGGGTGACCGAAGCCACTCCATGGTGGGGAGTTGAGGAGGGTGTGGAAACGCCCGGGAAACCAAAGCCCCACCCAGGGCCCTGTGCCCCTCAGCAATTATGAAGAGAAAGTTGAGGGGCAAAGGAAAAATGTGACGCTTTGGCTTCCAATCTTGGTAGATTGGGAGGTCAATCCACGGAAGAGACGCCGTCACTTGAGATCTAGAAAATATATAAGTAAAAGGAACAGTCAGAGTAAGCTATGGGTATGGCTCAGTTCTCACTCTGCTAGACCAGCCCATCACCACATAGTTAAACTGGAGAGAATACAGCAGTGATAAAAATTATCCCTAGACTGAGGAAAAAAGTCATATGGAGAGCATAACAAAGAGCAGGCTGAGAGGGGACCTAATTCAGATGTTTAAAATTAATAAAGGTATTGACAATATGGATGTAAAACAATATTTCATAATCGATCATTAGAATTACACTAGAGGAATGGTTGCAAGATAATCGGAAAGCATTTTAACTCCCATGAGGCAAAGCATTTCTTTTTCAGTCGAGTAGTAATTAGCCTATGGAATGAACTACCCAGTCATGTCATTAAATGCAGTACTGTTGAAACTTTCAAAATACGCCTAGGTAAATATTTCGCTCTTAACCCTTGTCTATCGGGGCCCGACTTAAGTCCTTATCGAAAAATTTGGACTATGTGGCGGGGCCCGACTTAAGTCCGAGTGCAATTTTGGCGAAATATTAGCTCTGAGAGAGAGACGAGTGACTGGAGGAGCATGGGTTACCTCATGACCGCTCGCCACGGCCGCCGTGGACCTACCGAGATTTACTCCACTTACATCCACCCTCACTCCCTCGCTACATACATAATTATATAAAGAAATTACCATATTTTAGCGATTTTGCCCTTCGGTTGCACGATCGTTGCAAGACAACCAGTAATCGTAGAAGGATGGTTCGGGTGTCATTGGAAAGCTCAATTTACGTCCTTTCAGGGATACATACTTGTATTACGCTCTGGTTTTTGTTTATATATGAAAAAGAGCACGGAAACAACCCCATTTATGGAAAAAAAAAATGCTGAGCGGCACAGTGAAATATACTCCACCACCCGCTCGTAAGGTGTTAATCCACGATTAACTGCATTTACAAACGAATAGCAGCACTTCTTCTTGAGTTACTGTTATCTTCTTATCACATAGGTTAGGTAGTTTTGCTACAAGCAGCCTCAATAGGATCTATATATCTGTTGTTGTTTGTTTTCCTTTGTACTCCTTTGTACTCTCTCTCTCTCTCTCTGTAAGGGTCAGAGTACCAAAAGTTAACAATATGGTGTTGGACCTTACCTGCAGCAGCCAGGAGGGGGCTAAACAGCACCATCAGCCTCGAGTATAGCATGGTGTTGGCCCCAGTCTAGTGTCTGCAAAGGAACAACACATTAGTACGAGATTTAGGGGAGATGGATAGTTTTTCTAGACCCCCCTTCTCCCTCATCTTTAGCCACATTAGTTTTCAGAATTTAAGATGTTTGCCCCATTAGTTTGTCGATTTTAAGACTTTTCGCCCCATTTCTTTGACCAAGAGTTAGTAAGATATGAAAGAAGATCGCCTACTGGTGATCTTCTTTCATATCTTACTAACTCTTGGTATACAGACTAAACACACATAACAAAGCCACTCCAACAGCTTCCTCTCTCTCCAACACCCCTTCTCCCCTCTCAACACTCTTCTCTGAGCTAGTGCCGATACAAATGGCCAGTCCTGTATAGAATCGTGAGGTTCAGAGTCGTAAAAGATTCCAGGACGAGCTCCATAGAAAATGAAAATGAAAATTAATGGTCATCCTCCTTTCGGGACTTCGGTGAGACTTTTTCTATTGCACTAGACATATCGAAGGCTTTCGATAGAGTATGGCACAAATCTTTAATTTATAAATTACCCTCCTTCGGTTTCTATCCCTCTATCTGTGCCTTGAATGAATGGAGAATGCTTGGGAATAGTTGAGTGAACACGTGGTCATTTGGAGTAAGGGGTCGGGCGCAAGTTGGACTAGATAATAGTCCATCAGACGCCTGGCCCGGGGAGACGATTAATATGAAGGGTGCGCCTGGAAGTGTGGTGGGAGGGCTTGTGGCTTTGGCTCCGCTGCATGTCTGCCTGCCGAGATCGGAACCTCTCCGGGTGGTCGGGGGCCGGGGGAGTGCTGGAGCGACCTTGGTGACCCTGGTCTCTGGGTCTTCTCCTGGGTGACCTGGATGTGTGTGAGTTTGTGCTTTTTATCTGTGTTTATTTGTTGTTTTCCCTGTTCTTGCTCTGTCTTGAGTCGGTTACCCCCAAAATGGGGATTGGGCCTGAGCATATAGATTATAGATAGATAGATAGATAGATCTGTGCCTTTGACTCTAATTTCCTTTCCGGTCATCCCACATAGCTGCAGTTGTGGATGTCCATCGTTCACTTCCTCATCCTATCAACTCCGGTGTTCCTCAGGTTTCTGCCCTATCCATTCTCTTTATAATTTTCATAAATGATCTTCTCAACTGTACCTCCAGTCCTATCCATTCATATGTAGACGACTCTACCTTACACTATTCATTTAGTTTTCCAGAACTCCCCAGCAAACAATCCCTCAAAGACAAATGTAATGAAGCCATAGAACACTTATGTTCTGATCTAATTACCATTTCCAATTGGGGAAGAGAAAATCTGGTTGCCTTTAATGCTTCCAAAACCCAATTTCTCCATCTACTTACCCATTGTGAACTCCCAGAGGACTATCCCATATACTTCAACAATACAAAAATCAACCCTTCATCTTCTTTCAGTATTCTTGGTGTCTCTTTCTCTTCTGTTCTCTTTTGGAAGGACCATATTACCAGTCTTGCTAAGGTGGGGAGTGCTCAACCGCCTCAAGCTTCTGCACAGCTTCTTGCTCTGTACAGGGGCACAGTGCATCCTTGTATTGGGTATTGTTCACATGTGTGGGGAAGATCCTCTCACACAGCACTTCTAGACAAAGTAGAGAGGAAAGCCTTTTGTATCATTAACTCCCGTCCACTCACCGACTCTCTACAATCTCTCTCTCTTCGCCGCAATGGTGCATCTCTCTCGCTATTCTATCGCTACTACAATAATCAGTGTTCCTCAGAGCTCTCTCAGTGTATGCCACCTCCTCTGTGTAGGGTATGTAGTACCCGTCTTGCAACACAATCCCACCCCTACTCTGTGCAACTCTCCAACTCAAGAGTGAAATGATACTCCCAATCTTTCTTCTATTCAACAGCTGAGCTCTGGAACTCTCTCCCTGAATCCATCTTTCCCTCATCCTATGACTTAAATTGCTTCAAGCTCTGTGTGTCCAGGCATTTTGGCTCGATTGCTCCTTGATTTTGGCCTTGACACTTTCAATTATGGGGGAGGCACTCATCACAGGCAGTTCTGCCTTTTGTCTCCCTCATCCACATAGAAAACAAAAATCTAATCATATCGCCGTGCAAGTTGCTTCGATGTTTTTCTTCTGTTTTTGTATATAACAAATACTCCCTCTCGGGCATAGGCTGAGAACCTGTACATTTTACCACTCAGCACGGTGAAGTCCGTGAGGTCTCGTTCCAGTCTAGGGAGTGAGACATGTGAAGCACCCACTGACGGCATGAAGTAGCCCCATCTCTTCGCCTTTGTGCTTCACTGTCTCAACCCCTAGACTCGGACCCTCACTCTACCGAACGCCACCTATTGAGCACTTAACTCACTATGCTCTGTTTCATTTAATTTGTCGGTAAATTGCTATCTCTTCATCTTGATTACTCCGCTATTATGCAGTTTCTTTAGCGATATTGGTTGTTAATTATGAAAACTTCCCACTAATACGACGCAGAGACATACCGTAGTAGTTTCACATTTTCCCGTTAGTTATGGAGGGTTGGTAGCCTCTGAAGTCCTATTTTAACTAAAAAACAAGCCTCCCTCAACACAAGGGACTGTAGTTCTCGCAGGGAAGCTCTAGTCCTGACATTGCTCTTGACTTACAGTGTGCTGGCTTAATAATCCAATAGGGTTGATATCCTCTGAAGTCCTATTTTAACTAACTAACTCCCTCAATACTGGGTTTGGCTCGGGGTGGGTCTGAATTAGGGAGGGTGACTGTACAGCACAAATTCCATCCCAATCATATTTTACAATTGACATATCGGGATTCGATCCCGGGTCCATTGGATTATCAGTCCAGTGGCAAGACCCCTCCAAAGATTGTAATGATCTTCATGTGCTCTACCCTATTCCAAGGAAGTAGGCTAAAACTCCTGAACATTAACCTCTATAACTCACAGATGACTTGAGTAATCAACCTAATATTTGTACCATTTGGGAAGGGTGGGCCAGGTGTAGTAATTTACAGCCCATTTACTTTGACCCTTTTTGAGTTATGAGAGGTCAGGGTCGGGATTTCTGGCAGAGTTACCAAATCAATTAAATAGTAAATATATGCCGAATACCGCTAGAATAATGCCACAATCTCTACAATATCGCTTTAAAATGCCTCAAATCTAGATAATATCGCTGGAATTCATGTCGCTAGATGTACAAATTTGCCTCTAGATCGTAGTAAATACCTCGAGATCTTCCAGAAAAGTCGCTAATTTGGCAACACTGCTTTCTGGTCTACCTATTTGGAACAGATCATAGTCATTCTAAGCCCGGTGACTCACAGAGATCGTTATGATCGTGTCATCAGGAGAATTACACACACTTAAAACATCGCAGGTTATTCAAGGGGTAGTGCTGGTTTATATTGGTCTACTTGTGTACAGTATATATATATATATATATATATATATATATATATATGTTAGTAAAGCCAGGTAATACATGTTCTTTGATGCATACGAGGTTAAAAGAAACAGCAATTTTGGCATTAGAGATTTTATTGTTCAAGTTTTCTAGGGCTCTGACAATCTTCATCCGTCACCTAGACACAGACCTATGTTTCATGTATTAACACCTAACGAGCGGCCTAGGCGGTAAATAATATGTAGCCACCAGCGGGGTGTTTTTAGCCAAAATAGGGCTGTTTACATGATCATTTTCATGCCTAAATAAGACCCAGAGCGTAAAACAAGCATCTATTCCTGAAAGGGCATAAACAGAGCTTTCCAATGACACCACAACGATCCTTGTATGACCGCTAGTTTTCGTGCAACAACCGCGCAACACGAGTGCAAAAACCATGTAATTCAGTACTTTCCCCATACATTTCAATATGTAGCGAGTGTGAGAGGGTGGAGGAGGGTGGGATTCGTGTCAGTAGGCCCGCCGCGGTGGTCTGGAGCAGTCATACGCTCGCTACTCTCCTGCCACCACTTGTCTCTCTCTCTCAGCAACATTACGTGCTGAAATTGCCACATGACCTATGTCGCGCGCCGCCACATAGTCCAAATTTATTTAACTCGACTTATGTTGCGTGCCGCTAAAGAAGGGTTAAGGGGAGATTTCCACTTGAGGGATTTTTTTTTTTTAGGGGACCTAATTTCTCCCTCATGTTTAGCCCCATTGCTTTTGAGATTTTAAGACATTAGTTCCATTAGTTAGGCGATTTTGAGACCTTTTGTCCTATTTACTTGTTAATATTTAGACCTTTAGAGCCATTTAGGTGTCGATTTTGTCCTGGCGAGCAATAGCGAGCCTGTAATTTTAGAGGGAACTGGCCAATCATATATGCCGTTGTGGACGGCCATTGTTCACTTCTTCACCCTATAAACTCCGGTGTTCCTCAGGGCTCTGTCCTATCTCCTATTCTCTTTCTAATTTTTATAAATGATCTCCTTAACTGTACCTTAATTCCCATCCATTCATACACAGACCAGACGACTCAACCTTACACTACTCCATTAGTTTTTCAGAACGCCCCAGCCAGCAATCCCTCAACGACAAACGTAATGAAGCCATAGAACTCTTAAATTCTGATCTAAACACTATTTCCAATTGGGGCAGAGAAAACCTTGTTAACTTTAATGCTTCCAAAACCTAATTTCTCCATCTATCCACCCGTCAGGATCTCCCAGCGGACTATCCCTTATTCTTCAACAATTCAAAAATCAACCCTTCATCTTCTCTCAATATTCTTGGTGTCTCTTTTTCTTCTGCTCTCATTTGGAAGGACCATATTACCAGTCTTGCTAAGGCAGCCTCCCAGAAGCTGGGTGTGCTCAACCGCCTTAGGGGGTTCTTTTCCCCTGCACAGCTTCTTGCTCTGTACAGGGGCATAGTGCGCCCTTGTATTGAGTATTGTTCACATGTGTGGGGAGGTTCCTCTCACACCGCTCTCCTAGACAAAGTTGAAAGGAAGGCCTTTCGTATCATTAACTCCCGTCCACTCACCAACTCTCTGCAATCTCTCTCTCTCCGCCGCAATGTTGCATCTCTCTCGCTATTCTATCGCTACTATAATAATCAGTGTTCCTCAGAGCTATCCCAGTGCATATCACCTCCTTTACGTAGGGCACGTGGTACCCGTCTTGCAACTCAATCCCACCCCTACTCTGTGCAACTCTCCAACCCAAGAGTGAAACGTTACTCTCAAACTTTCTTCTACTCAACAGCTGAGCTCTGGAACTCTCTCCCAGAATCAGTCTTTCCCTCTTCCTATGACTTAAATTGCTTCAAACTCCGTGTGTCCAGGCATTTTGGCTCGAACGTCCCTTGATTTTGGCCCTGTCACTCTTTCAACTATGGGGGAGGCACTCGCTATAGTCAGTTATGCCTTTTGCCTCCCTCAATCACATAGAAAAAAAAAAAAAAAAAAAAATCGACCAGGAAATTTTTCTACCGAAAAATGTACAATAATATCTGGAAAGGAGGTGTAGGGGGTGTATATTTAAGTTTGATGGAGGTCTAGCAAGGAAACTGAAAATTAATATATAAATAAATACATAGTCCAAAAAAAGAAGCACTACCCCCTTAAGTCAATTGGTGGTTCGTTACATAAACGTGTTAGAGATTTATTGGATATTGCCTTTCCGATAAACTATACATTATCAACGTTTCTAATGTGCACGAGATAGGCGAGAGTACAATCTGCCTAATAAGTGATGTCGCGGCGCCAGGTATATTTCGATCAATAATTAGTATCAGCACTATTTATGCATTAATTCAACGTTTCGAGTGAGATATACAAACATGTTCCAATCTGTACACACCCTATTCCATATCTGGCAGACATTAATACAGCACACAGCGAGCAAAACGTAATGGCTGCGGAGACACGACTTATTTGGCTAGCCGTACTATTTCTGGTGTATATGGATTAGTACTACAGGTACCAGTACATTATATATCCCATTGATTAAGGGGGGATGGGCGTATTTATTTGTTCATGTATGTATCTTTTATACACAAAAAATAGTTTCCTCCCTAGACCTCAATCAAGCTGAACAAAAAAACACCCCCTAAAGACCCTCCTTCAAGATAAATTTGTACCTTTTTCGATAGAAAAATTACCCAGCCAAAGGCCGGTTTCTCTTAAATTAGAGGCTCGCTATCGCTCGCCACGAAAATATTGACAACTAAATTACACACAAATTTAATAGTGACAAAGAAATAGGGCAAAAGGTCTTAAAATCGCCAAACTAATGGGTCGAACGTCTTATAATATAAAAAAAAATGGGGCTAAACATGAAGGGGTCCAGAAAAACGGCCCATCTCCCCTTAAAGGCGGTTTCATACGAGCCATTTTTAAGTCGATTTTTATGGCCAATTGTAGTCTGTTAGATTCAAAATTTAAGTTACTTAAGGGAGTTACCTGCTTTTTTGCTCTCCCTTTCTCTCTTGTTCTGGCTTGTATCTACTGTGTTAAGATGTTTATCCCAATCCAGGTGCGATTTCTTCCAGGCGAACGATAGCGAGCCAGCATTGCATGGAGAACTCCGGCTTCACCGGAGACATTTTTCTATCAAAAATGTACAAATTTAGCCTGCTGTCAAAAAAATGTCTTTAAATATGCTGGCTCGCTACCATTCGTTAGGAAAAAATCGACACCTGGCTGGGGTTAAACGTTTTAAAACCGTAGGCTGAATAGGGCCGAATGGATACAACCCAGAGAGAGAGAGAGAGAAACGAGGTGGGCCCCCTTAAGAATTAAACTACCTAACGTAATCGAAGGTACACTCGGATCCCATAGTTTCTAGCCCACTCATAAGAATTCGGGGATCCCCTATGTTTTCTTTATGCAATTATAACTATCTGGATTGATTTTTGGATAGCACTTTCTTTTCAATAAATAGTACGTATACAGTAGTTATGTAGTTGATTTATAGAACATTATATTGATAAATTGGTTTCCAGAGATATACTTCCATACTTAAAAATAAGTGAAGTCCACTAATATTTATCATTGGGCTAGAGACTATGGTATCAGAGTGTACCTTTGTGCTAGTTTCCGATGCCAATGTGAAAAAACTTCGAACGGGTACCGGTACGAGAAAAAAACTTGCCTGTCCAAAATTGCCGAAAGAAGCGTTGGTTTGACACTGGCTTAAGGGGGTAGTACTCGTTTTTTCTGGACCCACTTCTCCCTCCTGTTTAGCATATTAGTTTTAAGTTTTAAGACGTTCGTTCCGTTAGTTTGGCGATTTTGAAACCTTTCGCCTCATTTTGTTGTCAATATTAAGACATTTCGTGCCCTTTAGGTGTCGATTTTTTCCTTTTGAGCAATAGAGAGCCTCTAATTTTAGAAGGAACCGGCCTTCGGCCGAGAAATTTTTCTACCGAAAAATGTACAAATTTATCATTCGACAAACATTCGGGATGGATTCAATATTACATGGGCATTTATTTGCCTACACTGGAATATAATTAGCCTAATATATTTGCTCAACTGCCAAGGAAAAGTTATGCATTAAAACCAAACCGCGAGGGGGATTCGCTGGGTCATTTACGGCACGGCTGTAGGCGCCATTTTACATTTTTGCTTGTCATGTGACCATCTGAGCCAATAGGAGGCTGAGATTCTAGGAGCAGCCAGCCATACCTCAGTCTTGGCCCAGCCACAGTGCAAGGTGGTGGTGTGCTGCTCGGTCCACTGACTGGGCCTTTTTTTCTGTGCCGTTTTTGACCCACTTATCCTGGTAAGTGACAAATCATATTTAGTGAAAATTTTACATATAGTGGAATATACGGTGATATATTATAGACAGGAATTTGAAACTTTTACATAACTTAGCCAAATGATATAGCTCCATGTACCGACAACCAGACATGCCCTGTGATGCCACATACTGCCACTGTTAATTATTATATTTACTTACCTGTCCTGCCTCACTTCCATGTTAGCCATAAACTTACATTTTTTACCTGTTCCTGATGAATTTTGTTTACCAATTACTTACCTGTTTTATCTCATGTGCCTGCTACTCATTTACTTACCCTTTTCACATGTTCTGGATTGATTTTTTACTGATTACCTGCAACTCATTTACTTACCATTTTCGCAGATAATGTTAACCCATTCAATGTTGTGTGCATATGATATCTGAAAACACCCCATATTCATACTAATTTTGTTCATAGGGTTTGTAGGAATATCCATGGTGTGTTTTAGGCTGATTCATTGATAAGTTGTTGAGAAATGAATTGTTTTCTCTCAATATTTTGCCGAAAAATTTACCCGTCTCAAAGTTCAATGTACATAATGCAATGGCATTGCTATCTAGTGTTTCCCATTTAAATTTTTAGATATTCCAGATCTTCTAGGATAGATTTCCACTATTCATGCCAAATTTCAGCTAAAAATCCCGAAATATTTCGACACCCTAATGAATTTTTATAAAACCGAAATTTTTTGTTTAGTTTCGAAATAAACCCTTTGTTATTTTGTGCTCGGTTCGCGCGCCCTATATGACCCAGGAAGCCAGAACTTCAGCACAGCGTACCTACAGGATCCCCCTATAAGCCACCAGAGTTTCATCTACCTCAGGGATACTTGAGTATTTTTTTTTTTTTTTTAGTAAAGTTACTCGTTTTTGTAAGTTATTTTTCCAAAATAATAATTTAAAATATATAAATCACTCTGATTTTCAATTCCACTTGACATAAGATTAAGCATTCCTTATATTTGATGATACAATTTAAAACAAAATCTATCTATATTACCTGATTTTTGGCGAATATTTTAGTGCGGTGTGCCACTTTCAGATAGGGTTACCTAAATCGTACACCCCAAAAAGCGTATCCTCTCCAGGTTTTAAGGGAAGATGTGTCGTTTTTCTGGTCCCCCTTCTTCCTCATGTTGATCCCCATTACTTTTCAGATTTTAAGACGTTCGCCCCATTAGTTTCTCGATTGTTAAACCTTTCGTCCCGTTTCTATATCAATATGAAGACCTTTCGTGCCATTTAGGTGTTGATTTTTTCCTGGCGATCGAAAGCGAGCCAGGACATTTTTTAATTGAAAAATTTACAAATTTACCTTGAAGGGGAGGTCTAGGGGATAATGTGTTATGCTTGATGAAGGTTTAACGAGGAAACTAACATATAAATGAATATATAAATAAATAGACCCCAACAAATAACCACTGTCCCCTTAATTTGACTCTTTTGATAAACGATGAAAACCAGTTTTACCTTCGATGACATTCATAATACCATAAATCTACAGGATTTGTTTATGCACTGTATTTTTATATTTTCGTTTTCGTTAAGCCTTTGAAGATTATGACGCATTTTGACAGTTTATCCTAGATATAATTAGACGATTTTTGTTTAATTTAGTCCAGAGATGGGTTGGGTGTGAGCGGGGTGTGGGCCAATCGGCTCTATGCAGACTCCAGTTTGCTTATGTTGACCTCTGACCGTTTGGTGAGGTCTGTCCTCATGGTGTTAGTAAGTTGGGCCAATAATTAGGTCTTACAATTAGGCTTGGGTGTGAGAGGAATCTGCCTTGTGTGGGCCAATCGTCTTTCTGCGGACTCCCATTTTCTTATGTTCTTATATGTTATAAGTTGTGTTCCTCTCGGTTATCTTATACATATAAATATAATGCGAATGATTGAATTACGAGTAGTTTTTCATGCAGCGGTTGGTTAACTCGTTAACTCGCTTTATTAGCCAACTGATAATTAAAATAAACTATTTATGTTTTTCCTTCGACCTAGGTGTTAACATGTGATCATCCACCCCACAAACTCGACTGGCTCCAGAGAACATTTGAACCTAGGCAGAGTACAGACCACCCATTGTCAGATCAATGTACACTCGGATACCATAGTCTCTAGTCCAGTTATAAGAATTCGTGGACCCCCTATGTTTTTCTTTATGCGAATATAACTCTCTGGATTGATTTCTTTATAGAACTTGCTTTTTGATAAATCGTATATATAATGTTATAGTTAATGTAGGCTCATATAAATTGTATTCATAAATTTGTTACCAGAGATTTACTTCCAAAATTAGAAATAGGTGAAATCCACGAATATTTACGAGTGGGCTAGAGACTATGGCATCCGAGGGTACAGAAGGCGTATGTAACACCAAAAATACAGGGAAGATATATTTATATAACTTTATGATTGTACTGTTGGCTACAGTATATAAGTTCTGTTCCTCGTTGTGATCTTGTGTATGAATTTAGAATAGCATGAATGAATAGCGAGTGTTTCTTTCAATCATCAGTTGACTAGTCAGATGAATTAACCACTGCATAAGAAACTACACTCGTAATTCCATTTCGAGCATTATTTGTCCAGGTATAAGGATCACGGATTGGAACAGTACTTATGGGGGCAACTGTGCATTTCATTGCCATGTATTTATTCACATTAAGGGGGGATGGGTCGTTTTTCTGGTTCCCCCTGTTAACTTATGTTAAGCCCACTTACTTTTGAGATTTTAAGACATTCGTTCCATCAGTTTGGCGATTCTAAGACCTTTTGCTTCATTTATTTTTTCAATATTAAGACTTTTCGGTTATTTAGGTGTCGGTTATTTTGTTGGTGAGAGATAGCGGGCCTGTAATTTAACAGGAACCGGCCTTCGGCCGGGTAATTTTTCTATCGAAAAATTTACACATTTATCTTGAAAGAGGGTCTTTGGAGTGTAGATTTAAACTTGATGGAGGTCTAGAGAGGGAAATATATAAACAATAAAAAAATAAATGAATGAGTAAATAAATACACTCATCCCCCCTAAATATTTCGCCCTATTAGCCTATCCACATCCCTACATTGGAAATAGTACACCACCACACTGTGGGATCCATAGGCTCCAAAATGGCATACTTAACCCCTTCTGTACCGGCGATGTCTTATATTTATGATATTCTGGCTACTATTAGATGACTTTATTCAGCTTAAAAAATCCAGCAATTAACTGGCTTCGAACTATCTCACTTAAGGGGGTATTACTAGCTTTTTCTGGACCCCGTTCTCCCTCATGTTTAGCATATTAGTTTTGAGTCGCCTCATTTGTTTGTCAATATTAAGACCTTTTGTGCCCTTTAGGTGTCGATTTTTTTCATGGCGAGCGATAGCGAGCCTCTAATTTTAGAAGGAACGACCGGGATTTTTTTTTACCGAAAAATGTACAAATTTATCTTGAAAGGGGGTCTAGGTTTTTTTCTTTTTCTAAGCTTGATGGAGAGCTAGCGAGGAAACTAAACAAATAATTAATATATAAATATATAGACCCAAAACTAAGCACTACCCCCTTAACTCCTTTTACTACCACAGATCCTGTCTTCGTAGCGCAATGGATAAATGCACTGAATTTCGGTGTGAGCATCCTAGGTTCGAATCCCTGGACTGCCACATGTATTTGTTGATTTCATTAATTGAGTTTAGGAGTAAAGTCGGTTGGTGGAGGGAACATATTAATACTGCATAACATCGTCTAAATCGAGCTAAAATGTGATTACAAAGATGTCGCCGGTACAGAAGGGGTTAAACATAGGCAATAATATATAGCCTCAAATTTGTATATTTACATTTACTATATTACATTATTGACCTTAAATGGGGATGGTTGTTTTTAATGGACTCCCTTCTCCTTCATGCTTAGCCCATTATTTCTGAGATTTTAAGACGTTTGCCCCATTAGTTTGATTTTTTTTATTGTTTTTTTTTTTTACATTACTAAGATCTTTCATGCAATTTAGATGTCGATTTTCTTTCCTGGCAAGCAATAGCGATTCAGAAATATAAAAGGAACCGACCTTCGGCATGGACATTTTTCTATCGAAAAATTTACAAATTTATCTTGAGGGGGGTCTTGGGGGTGTTGTTTTAAGCTTGATGGAGGTTTAGGGAGGAAACTAAAAAAAATATATATAATATAAAAATAAAGTTAATAATCACAAAACCCCCCCCCCCTTAAATATGGCTAGAGTTGGATGCATAAAACAGTATAATAACCATTCCGAGCATCGTAAACTTTCACAATCTTCGTACAATCTTTATATCAGTCATAAAATACTATCGATTGTATACACCCTGCTGTTTATACACACACATACACACACACACACACACACACACACACACATACTGTGCATATACATACATGCACGCATACTCAGACAAGCTAATACAGAGAGAGAGAGAGAGAGAGAGAGAGAGAGAGTACGGTAGCATAGTAGCATTAATTTGGCGATTTTAAGACCTTTCGCACAATTTTGTGTTCTATGTGAATGAGGGAGACAAAAGGCACAACTGCCTGCAGCGAGTGCCTCCCCCATATTTCAAAGAGTGACAGGGCCGAAATCAAGGGACGTTCGAGCTAAAATGCCTTGACACACGGAGTTTGAAGCAATTTAAGTCATAGGAAGAGGGAAAGACTGATTCTGGGAGAGAGTTCCAGAGCTCAGCAGTTGAATAGAAGAAAGTCTGAGAATAGCGTTTCACCCTTGGGTTGGAGAGTTGCACAGAGTAGAGGTGGGATTGTGTTGCAAGGCGGGTACTACGTACCCTACGTAGAGGATCTGGTATACACTGGGAAAGCTCCGAGGAACACTGATTTTTGTAGTAGCGATAGAATAGCGAGAGAGATGCAACATTGCAACATATATTTGTCAATACTAAGACCAATCGTTCCATTTAGGCCTAGGTGTATATATATTTTTGCTGGTGAGCAATAGCGAGAACCCGTAATTTAGGAGCAACCGGCCCGGGACACTGTTCTTGCGAAACAAAATGTACCGGTACATATTTATCTAGAATGGGGATCTTGGGGATGTTGTTTTAGGTTGATGGTGGTCTAGGGAGAGAAAAAGAGCGTTGTCTCGTTTATTTTATTTATTTTTGTTTTATATATATTTTTTTTTAGCCTGCCTGGGTTCTAAAGCAGCTGTACATTTGTGTTAAACTCTGGTATATGGTACGAGTCATCAGCTAATTGTAAGGTGTCTTTTGTGTGTGTGTGTTATTGAGGTTTCCGTGTGTATGTGTATGTGTGTGTGTTTTTGGGGTTTCCGTGTGTATGTGTGTGTTATTGACGTTTCCGAGTGTGTGTGTGTGTGTGTGTGTGTGTATTAGAGATGCATCAAATATCCGCATCCACATTTGCAATGCAAGTAACATTGGCATCCGTACTTTTAGAATTAGGATATGAGGATATTACAAAACATCAATGCATAAAATTAGTTACAACTATATATTACCGGTATATATTACGTATTGGTATTATAAATACAATAATGAAAAAGATGCATAAATCAATATCAAAAATACAAATAAGAGAGAGAGAGAGAGAGAGATCAGTGAGCAGCAAATGTGTTGACAATGGCCAACTTAGTATTGAATATCGATTGTCTATATTTTAATTTTATTTGGCTGAAAGTCGTCAGTAACAATTTAAAATGCATATATACAATTTGTGTTTAAAGAATCGACATCCGTATCCGCATGGATATTGTCATCAGACATCCGCATCCGCAATTTTAACAAATTTATATCAGCATCCGCATCCACAGATCCGCATTTTTAGACATCCAATACCTTACATCTCTAGTGTGTGTGTGTGTTATATTATTGTTATAGTTGGATATGCAGTAGTATGAAGTACAGTTTTCAAAATCCCGTATTAATTGAAGTAATAATAGTGTTCAGTTCTACTATCATACTGGACTAAATGTATCGGTATCCGCATAATATACTTCACTACTGTATATTTTGGCTTACTTTTAGTGACTCCAATACATTTGTTGAGAACAGTTTTCGTGTGACTTCTATATAAATCCCATTGTTAATTCAACCCACCTAGCTAATTCTTCATTATATTAAGCTAAATTGGGGTTAATGAGAGTAGGCACTGATAAATTTTAATAGATAACTAAATTCGATTTATAAATTTGGTTTTGTTACTGCAGGCTAAGATAGATAGGCTAAGTTAGACTATAATTAGATTAGTTAACCCTAGAAGGGGAAACCGGGGTCACCACGACCCCGAAATATCGTGCGCGGGCTTGTTTCTTGGTGTTGTGGCGTGACGCGGCCCGGTAGCCACGAGTTTGGGTGA
>JAGKTK010011839.1:0-28666 GCA_018397895.1 Paralithodes camtschaticus | reverse complement strand
AGGGAGAAGAAAGAGGAGGAGAGGTGGGTGGGGGAGAGTAGCGAGGAAGCAAGTGAAAGGAGAAATTGAGAGGGGAGAATATGACAGGGCAGTTGATGACAAGAGAGGAGGAAAGGAGAGAGAGCAGATTATGAAAGCAAGCGAGATGAAAAGAGAAAAAGAAGAAGAGACCAGAGAATGATTGAGAAGAGCAGAGAAGAGATGAGACGGATTAGTTAGAATATCAGACATGGTAGAATAAAGGAGCAGAGAAGAACAGAAAAGAGGGTATGGTTGAAAGAAAAGAAGAGAGGAGGAGATAAGAGAAAAATGAAACGAATAAGATAGAGGAGACATACAGAATAGAGAGGAAAAGGAAGGAAGGACAAAGGGAGACAAAGAAATCAGTGAAGGGATAAGCAGGAGGGAAGGAAGAGGAGAAGTAAGAAGGGGAAAGGAAAAACAAAGAACAGTGATTAGTATTATGCCACAAGGATATTACAACATGTCAATATTTAGACCAACCATTTTGACATTAATATCCACTATAGTCTGTTCGTTTTCAGCTGACGGTAAATTGCAAAGTATCCCATCAAGATTTCCCAGATTTTGTAGTGAAATGTGGTGCTAATTATATAAACCTGGTATTCATTTGATGCAGAGACGTGGTAGTTTCACATTTTCCCCTTAAATATCGAGAAATCAGGTGCTTGTTTTTTCTGGGGGGGGGGGGGGGGGGGGGGGGGGGGGGGGGGGNTTTCCCAGATTTTGTAGTGAAATGTGGTGCTAATTATATAAACCTGGTATTCATTTGATGCAGAGACGTGGTAGTTTCACATTTTCCCCTTAAATATCGAGAAATCAGGTGCTTGTTTTTTCTGCCCCCGCCCCCCCCCCCCTTCTTCCTCATGTTTAGCCCCATTATTAATAAGATTTCAAGACGTTCGGGCCATTAGTTTGGCGATTTTAAGACCTTTCGCCCCATTGTTTTGTCAATATTAAGACTTGTGTAATTTAGGTGTCGATTATTTCCTGGAGAGCGACAACGAGCCTGTAATTAAGGAGGGAACGGCCTTCGGCCGCAACATTTTTCTACCGAAAAATGTATAAATATATCTAGAAGGGGGATGTTTTTTTACGTAATTTTCATCATATTCTGGTCACCATTAGACGATTTTGTTTAGTTTATAATCTACCTTTATGGCACAAATGGGTGAAAACAATCTCAATATACCCTCTTAGTAACAATCTCAATATACCCTCTTAGTAAAATAAGCCCATCTTAAAGTGCATGAAATCATCTAATTTTAGCCAGCATTAAAGTTAAACAAGCGTCATGGTGCTGAAGGGGTTAACTCACTGCAATCTGTCTACGTGATAACCAATCCATGTCTATAACCCATACAGTTCCAGGGACGTCTTTTTTATCATATTCCTGCAGCCATTAGACGATTTTTATTAAGTTTAGCAAGGATTTCTAGTAATAATAAGGCTTCAAACTATCTCAACCAACCCTTTTAACTACCACAGATCCTTCCCTAGCTGCAAATTATCGTCTAAATATAGCTAGAATAAAATTTAACACACGTCGCTGGTACTCAAAGGGTTAATGCTGTCTTACTTGGTGCTTGTGATAAATATAAGCAATACTCTAGTTTACTCTGCTCGCTAGGATATGGTTCACTTACCATGTGCACTTGTAAACAAAAATGAATAAATTAATAAATTAATAAAGTCTATCCTACAGTATTTGTAAAATAACAAAAACAAAACTATATCTTAATGTATTGATATTAATAATTCATGCCAATATTAAATAAGTTACCAAAACATAGAAAGAAATAACCTTGAATGAGTATATTAAATGCTGAGATAAATAACGAAATCAGTTAATTGGAAAGCAGACACACTATTTGATAACGATTATATTAAACACACTCCTGTTAATGAAGAAGAATTTAAACTTCGCGAGTTAATAACACAGGAATATTCTTCAATGTCATAAAGAGTTCACACATATATCGCTAAGCATTAATAAAAACAAATGCCAAATATTAATAAGAAATTCCAACACTGCTTCAGAATTGGAGAGATGAACACCAACGGAAATAGCATCATACAGCAGAACACATTGTATGATGTTCTGCCTCTATGATGTTCTGCCTCTATAGTGTCACAGATTGATTTGTTTTGAGGAGAGATATGTGTATGAAATGGGAATTATTTTTTAGAGTGGAAGATAAATGTGTATATAAATGTGTTAATAATGTGAGTGTGCATGTGTGTCTGAATGAGCTTAGGTGAGTTGTGTGTGTGTGTGTGTGTGTATGTGTGTATCGGTGTGTGTGTATGTGTGTGTGTTTTTTGTTATCGGTGTGTGTGTGTGTGTGTGATTAATGTGTGTATTAATATCAGCATGTGGCATTGTGTGTTAACGGCAACGATAACTTAAGAAAAGATTAGTGTAGCAACGCGTTAAGGTAGCCCACTTCGCTGTGTTTCTCTTATTTTCTCTCTCTCTCTCTGGCTTGTATCTATTCGGCCCTATTCAGCCTACTGTTTTAAGACGTTTACCCCCATCCAGGTGTCAATATTTTCCTGGCGACCGGTAGCGAGCCAGCATATATATATTTTTGTTTTGACAGCAAGCTAAAATTGTACATTTTTCGATAGAAAAATGTCTCCGGCGAAACCGGATTTCTCCACACAATGCTGGGTAGCTATCGCTCGCCAGGAAGAAATCGACACCTGGATGGGAATAAACGTCTTAAAACAGTAGGCTGAATGGGGCCGAATGGATACAACCCAGAGAGAGAGAGGGAGAGAGAGAATAACCAAACGAGGTGAGCCCCCTTAAGTAATTGTGCGCGTGAGTGTCCTGGTCAAACCTCGGGAGCTACTGTAATTGTTAGTGTTATTCACAGACAGACAGACAGACAGACAGACCTCGGCATTTTCTTCCCTTCGCTGTGGGGAAGGAAGGGAGGCAAGATGGTGGTTGAAACAGGAGAAACAGGATCGGAGAAAATCGTACGTGAGATTACAGTCATTGGCCTTAAATAAATACTTAGTATATCGTACAAAAGTACAATATTACTCATCTGGCACACATTTGTTATTAGTGAATATTTTTTAAATAATAAAAGTAATGAGAATAAACAACGATTTGTTATGCATCCCTCTCAAAATTAAAATAAATAAAATTATTAAGTAGCTTTTGCAAATTGAAAGTAACATATATATATATATTGTAATGGGTATATAAGTAAGTATTGCGTAGTCATATATATATATATATATATGTATATATATATATATACTAAGTACAAGTTGTGACGTACTTAATTTTGCATCTGTGTGTCACTAAGTATTTCAGTTAATAAATTTGAATAGTTGGTAACTTCGCAAGAGTATTTGGTAAATCATAGCATTATTTTTCATATTAAAATAATAAATACTAACTTAAGTAATTGTTCCAAGTTCTAATAATGCTTCTATGGGTTAGATTGCTCTCACAATGTAGCAGCTATAATGTTTGCCTTCAAAATAATATATACGGTCTATATAATATTAAAGGGACTCTGTAAAAACGTGGATGACATGGGATTATATTTTTATGTCATTATCATTAGAACTACTAATATTGACAAAGGCTTACCACTGGTCGTAGGTCCGGATGATAAAGGATGTAGCCATTAGTGTTCACCATGAAGGAATAGCCATTTACTCCAAGCTGAAAGAGCAACACATTAAAATAATTTAGTCAACCAAATATAAACCCTATTAACTAAAAGCAGCATAATTATGCTTTGGCAAGGCTTAAATTAAAGTCTTCTTTGATGAAAATGTATATGTTTGAACATCATCTAATAACTTCTTGAATTAAACGTGTACAGTATTTCCCAGTTTAACTTCGAAAAAAAATCATAAATTAAAAAAATAAATCAGAATGCTCCCGAACTAGAATATCAAGCTAAAGCGGGAACAATTCGCTGTAGTTTCTGAAGTGCTTGAAATACTCTTGCCAGAATCTAAATTCAAAATGCTACTCGTTATGTAAGTACATAACAATTAGTTTTAAATGTACAATGATATTGGATCGATTTTAATTTTCTAATTTAACAACTTTGAATAATTTAACTAAAAAGCACTTCTGTTTCTTCATAGTGCCTTGATACAGTTTAACTATACTGTACAATTATCCACTATAGGTAGCGCCAACGAACTTGACAATAATCTTGATCCCTGACCTCTCTGTAACTCAAAAGAGCCTAGAGCAAACCTACTGTAAATACCCACCCTTAGTTCCTGGTGGACTCTTCCCAAATGATAAAAACGTCAGCCCGATTGCTTATATTCATTTCGAGTTATAAGTGGCACTATACCTATAGCACATAGGTAACATTGATGATATAATTGAGCTTCGAAAGAGAATAAAATGCTCAACTTGTTGCTAATACTCTGAGAAGAGACATAGAATTGCATAAGTATGACCAAAAGTAATTACAGAACTACAAAAAATGAAAATTACCTTGTATGGCGGGACCAGTTTCTCGATCTCTCTGATAGGGACGTCGGTTCCAGCCACCCCCAGTAGGTTGGCTGTCTTGACCTGGGGGCACAACAGAAGTCAGGTCAGAGGTCAATGGTTGGGGTGAGAGGGCACGAGACGAGGCGGCCAAATCTTTACACACCCGTTCCCTTACCAACTCTCTTACCAAGCCGAGAATAAGGCATGCAGCGAATATGATGTTTCTCTTTATGTGATCTGACACGACCGGCCGGGCTCTGAAGATAATGTTAAGAAGCCTTCTCTTTGAGGGAAGTTAAATGGCTTCATGTGTTATCAAACCAGGCATCATTTTATGGTAGATTATTAGTTATGTTCAATAATCAAACTGAGCATTATAAGAAAACAGGGAAATTATTGCTAAATCAAAATTTGTTTACTAATTAATTTCAACAAAATCAAAATGTAAATTAACAGGAACAGAAGTAAAAGAGCTTGCAGGGAGGCAACCAAAAATAATTAATGTTATGCAATGTTTGTGTCTTTAACTATTTAGAGAGAAGTGAGCTGGGGAGCAAAGCCCCAGACAAATTATGTTTCTTAGTTATTCACATGGATAAGAGTTGTACAGGTGATATAATGTCAGAAATGCAATAGCTTGAATTGCACATTAAAAAAAAAAAAAAAAAAGTACACGCACAATTTGTTTCCACTATCGTACTAATTAAGCTAATGGACAATGAATATGCAAAACTCAATACTACTTGAACAGTGCAACCTATGTTATTGAAAACCACAGTCGTTTTCTTAGTCAACGATTTTCTAATTTTGCTAAATTATGTTTTTCTTAAAGCGAGGAGGAGCTAGAAAGGGTGAGTTTAAGTCATTGATAATTTGGGGGAGTGGGGGGGTAAAACTCTAAAGCTGCTATCACACGAAAGCTTTTTTAGTCAACATTCGATGATCAACATTTTTCTGGCAACAGTTTTGCATCATTTTGCACTGGTATTGGAAACTAGACTGTTAATAGATAAGTTTACGTAACCGAAATATTTAATATGTTGACCTCATAAGCTGCCAGACCAGTGTTGAGGATAAATGTTGAGGGAAAAAGCGCTCGTGTGATACCAGCATAAACCTTATCATCGCTCTCCCTCGCTCACAGGACTTACAATAACACCTCAAGAAAAAAAATAACAAAATAATGTAAGAAAAATGAATGAAATCAAAATGTTGCGACGACAAATGCTCTCTACTCGACCAAAATCATACCAAGTTTACTGGTACTGCAGATGTTATGACCAACGACACTACGGGTAACAAGGACCCACAACAGACGTCTAGGCTCGAAGCAGCTACGTAGTCAAAAAATCATGGCTATGTTACTACGCTCGACAGTGGCCGGCCTGCTTCATCTAGTGGGTCAAAACTACAGAAAGATTCTAGTTGCCTTTATAAACTGGATAGCCAGGTCAGTAATGCGGCTTGGCACTAGTTGTTCGAGGGGGTGGGTTAGTCTAAATAAACTTTGCGGTCATGTGATAAACTCCATAACCTCTCAGCATTCCATGTGTTCCCAGAAAGGACATTGAAAAGTAAACAAATAAAAAAGATACTTGTACTAGTCTTCACAGCAAATATCACTCTCTCTAGCCAACTTCTAGCAAGCTACGACTTCCCTTGCAAACGTCTAGGGATATATCTCTATTTGCTTGCAGTAAATTACATGTTATAAGTACTTCTATTGTTAGTCTATTAAACAGCCATATCAGTACCTCTCTTGTCCTTATTACCCATACTGATTCATTCTCCAACACTCTCTCGGTGATGTTCTGCAGTGTTGGAAATGAAAAAAAAACAAAAGTTGAAAAATTAGATCTTGGGGGGGGGGGGATATAGGGATGAGCTGTGACATAAAAACAGTGTTTCAGACACAATCAACACTCCGGGACATTGGGGGGGGGGAAGTTCTTTAAAGCTGGTGGAAGGGAGAAAAGTGGTATTAGGGACGGAAGAATAAAGTAAGAGTGGGAGGGTGTTCAAAATAATTAGGGACACAAGTGTAAAAGAGGACAGTTTTTTTACAGTAAGTGGTTCAGACAAAAGGGATTTAAGAAGTCTAATTTGTGGGGAGAAAGAGTTCAGAGTCATCAGCAAATAACCATAAATAAATGTGAAATCGTGTGAAAATATATTATAACAAGCAAAAGAAGAGCAGCTCAGGAGACATACAGATAGAAAAGCTGAGGATTGTTTGAAGAAAATGATCGCAAGGAATCAGTAAGTCATTTTTAATGAGAAAGCAATATTTAGCAAATCCATATTCCATACTTTATTGATCGTTTTTCCTGGCAATCATTTACCTCATGTATATCTGTCACATTGGTTTAATTATTGTTTTCAAGCTAATATTAAATAAAACCGCGTACTAAAGAAAATCATCTTACTACGGCAAAAAGTTAAAATATCACGTACAAGTGGAACAAGGCACTGTTGTACTTAAGGGGGTACTACTCGCTTTTTTTGGACCCCCTTCTCCCTCATGTTTAGTATATTAGTTTTGAGGTTTTAAGACGTTCGTTTCGATAGTTTGGTGGTTTTGAGACCTCATTTTATTGTCAATGTTAAAACCTTTCGTGCCCTTTAGGTGTCGAGTTTTGCCTGGCGACCGAAAGCGAGCCTCTAATTTTAGAAGGAACCGGCCTTTGGCCGGGAAATTTTTCTACCGAAAAATGTACTAATTTATCTTGGGCTGTTTTCTAAGCTTGATGGAGGTCTAGCGAGGAAATTCAAAAATATATTAATAAATAAATTTATAGATAAAAAACCAAGCACTACCCCCTTAAGGCACAATTGTGTTGGTGTATATGTATATATGTGTGTGTGTGTATGGTCGCAAGCATGTTAATATGTACAACAAAGTCATTTTACAATCAAAATTATTAGATAAGCAAATTCCACATCAACTCATCAAACAAAATCAAAGTTGAAGAATGATGCTAATATTCAAATAACCGTACATCAATTTTGTTGACCCATGTTCTGGAGAGGAAAAAATAGCTTAACCCTTTCAGTAAATTATGGGGCACGGCTTTATTGTAGTCTGGCTACTAGGAGAGAGTTTTATTCAGTTTAGGAAGGATCTGTAGCAGGGTTAATCGAGTTTTTACCCCTTCGTTGCGGTCCTTCCTAACTGCATAAAATCGTTAAATGGTAGCAAGAATATACGAAAGACCGGTGTCATCATATTAAAGAAAGGGTTAATGATTCTCATGGCAAATTGACCACTTGCGAGATTCAGGCTATAAGGAAGTTGGAGTTTTATGTATCGATATTTATCAGAACTATCAGCTCGAATGCAGCTATGTAACATTTATAATTACATAAAACCAAATTCATCATGCTTTCCATCCATGAGAAACCTATACGTTAATATTGCATTTCTGCTTAAATCAGTTTACGGCTCCAACTTCCTTATAGCCTGAAATTCGCAATTGGTCAATTAGAGAAGCTAAAGGAAACTTACACAGCTTGCACAGCGTCTAGGATCACGGCAACTTATGTTCACATCAATGCTATAGCCCGTTCATTATAGCTAGGCCAGAAATCCGGATCCCTAACTACTGTAACTCAAAAAGGACCAGAGCAAATGGGCTGTACATTTCTAGACCTGGTGGACTCTGCTTAGTGACAGAAATATTAGCTCGATTACTCCATCCGTTTATCAGTTACAGAGGTCAAGATTTTTGGCTTATGAATAATGTTTGGACTTTTCATGCCCGCTAATGGAGAACTCATGTCATAACGAAAGCAGTGTGTAATCAGCAGAAAGTTTATTTGAGCATTTATTGAGGACCACGGCAATAATTCTGAAAACAATCAGTGCATTAAAGTATACCTCGCGTTTAGCAGTAATAAAATCTAACCTGAACAACTGACTAATAATGTTTTCCCTTTCACTTACTGATAACTAGTATATATAGAGATCAGTATATAATATATTCTGAAACTGGCGACGTCTTTTGATCAATATAATTCTGTTGTTAAATATAAGTATTGAAAGTATTGATTATAATCTGTCCTCTAGCAGCCTAAAGGTACTGTAAACCTACATAGTCATTGCGCAGCTTTAATACACAATACTTCCCTCACATCACATTTTCATTAATAGCTATGACTCATACCATGCTGATAAGCATTGTGTATTTCAAGTGCATTGTTTTCAAACCATTCTGCCCACTGTCCGTAGTTTTCACCTTATAGAAGTCTAATTGCAAACCATGAAGATCTATGCGTTGGCAAAATACATACCGCATACTCTGATACGATCCCAGATAACCTTATAAATAAAAACACAAATACACTTACTATGCCTTGAACTCCAATAAGAAAACATATAAATAATACAAACATATACAGTAGCCATATGAGTATATATAATGTTCAACTAACCAGCCTTATCATGATGTATTTAATGCTAATTTATTACCAGTCAAGAAGTCTGTATGGCAGCTATCCATCCATAAAAAAGGACCACTGACCACAGACTTCATCAAGCATAGCAGTATAGATAGATAGATAGATAGATAGATAGATATAGCCGGAGTGGCTGAGTGGCAATAAGCATGACAGGTGTGTAGGAAGTCCGGAGTTCGCCTCCCCACACCACCCAAAAGGTTTATTGACATGAGGGCATGGACTTCCACGCTACTCACTACACTGGCGGACATTAGAGGTGTGGTAGACCAGTGTCGCATGTACTGAAGTATATGGAAACATGAAGGCAGTTCATTTGCGGCCACCCTCTCGGGGTTTGAGGCGGTGGCAATAGATAGATATATCTATCTTTTGTTTCTAACTTTAGTGATATACTCAATAGACTATTGTTAGGTCACAAACCTAATTCCAGTCCCCCTTATGGCACAACTTTTCAGTCGCCTACTTCGCTGTGCTAAATGAAAACCAAAGCATTGTTTAATTGTTACATACCATGTCTAAAAGCTTCCACAATCCTTATTCTCTAGCATCTCTTTAGTTTCCAACCCGTTGTCAATAACCAAATACATGTTACACATTAGTATTTACATAACTTTAAATTTAAAGGAACATGCAACGCCTTGAACAAATAATCAAACACATCAATAATAGCCTACCTTACTTCATCTTTAATAAGCGAGCGTTTTATCACTTAGTTGTTTCTATACGTTTATTAATTTATATACGACATCATGATTCAGCATTTTGTATGTCTATAAGGCTTACTTAATAAACACATACAATTGCCGACTTGCGAGTTTCGTTCTATAAGGAAGTTGGAGCTGTAGACAACGATATTTATCATAATTTACAGCTAATATACGGTCATAGTGCATTTATAAATACATAAAACCCAATTCAATATACCATTTATCCATCAGAAACGTACACTATTATTGCATTTCTGTTTAATATCGATGTTCACGGCTCCAACTTCCTTATAGACTGAAACTTGCAAGTGGTTAATTGTTCTATACATTACTATACACATTTTAAAAGACCTATACACCATTCAGTTGACTCGTGCTTCTAACTGGTGTTTATATCGAGGCTCCTGATTGGCTATTATTATTATTAAAATATCATGATTGGCTAGCTTATCAGTACCCTAGCTCATTGGCCAAAATGAGCGGCAGAGCTGATACTATATTTATTATTATTATCTTTATTATTCCTTATCTATTCATTAAAATTGATACGTTTGAGTAATTTTAATGATTACTTAATACATTACAATCTTACCGAAATCTAAAGAGCTATTAAATATCACATGAAACACAATCATAACGTATCCTGTATATCATAAAGTAAACACAAGCAAAATAAATACATGATAAACGAGGGAGGTAAGCGAGAGGTGAAGCCTGACTGATTCGTTCACGCGGCTTAGCCAATCACAGGACGGGATTTACTTATCACACATTACTCTATCAAATGTATTTAAGTTATAAGTAACACCCAGTTCTTAACATTAATCATCAATTACAAAACCCCAATGTACTTGAATAGACTAATCAAAGTATATGGTCCTCCCGGGATCCGAACTCGGGACACCACACCCAGAACATAAGCATGTAAACCATTACACCACCAACGCAGATATATTTCACAGCAGCCAACTCAGCCAAAGTCTCCCTCTCTCTTTGGCTTTTATGTATTCGGCCCCATTCAGCCAACTGTGTTAAGACGTTTATCCCCATCCAGGTGTCAATATTTGCTTGGCGAGCGGTAGCAAGCCGGCATATATATATATATATTTGTTTTGACAGAAGGCTAAATTTTTACATTTTTCGATAGAAAAATGGCTCCGGCGAAGGCGGATGTCTCCATGCTGTACAATGCTGGCTAGCTATCGCTCGCCAGGAAGAAATCGACACTTGGATGGGCATAAACATCTTAAAACAGTTGGCTGAATAGGCTCGAATGGATACAAGCCGGGGAAATAGAGAAAAGGAGAGAGGGATAAAAAAATAAGCCGGTGACCCCCTTAATCTGCTTGCATTTCTTCTCCACCCCGCGGCGGCTCCAGGTATCCCCCCCCCCCCCCACCCCACCCCCACCCCCACCCCCCACGGCCGAGGGGTGACATACTTACGCTGGTTTTCTTGCGGTCAAAGACAGGGACGGAGACGGAGGTCATGAGACGGTAGCCCTGTTCTAGGCCCGGCGCCTCTCTCCGACCCTATGTGGGAGATAGAATAGAAAGGCTTGCTAAAAAAATGTGTAAAGTAAGGTGATGATCCCTACGAACGTTACTTAGATAAAACACTAGATACTGCATATGCTATAATTATGAGCAGACTCTAGAAATTGAAAGATCTTTATGCTTCTTTTTCTTCTCAATGCAAAGCGGGAATACTATTAGAAATACAAAAATAAAAACAAATGATTTAAAATTAATGTTTCTAAAAATATATCAAAGAGTAAGGTGAAAATCGTTAATATTATTGAAGATTTTCTTGAATGACAAAAATATTACGAAAACATGTATCTAAAATTGCCTTCTAATTACACTAAAGTTTAACTAAGTCATACTGAAAGGATAGGATAAGTATTTCTTCTAACAAGGACGTTTTACTCTGAAATACAGAAGAGTCCTTGTACAAAGTATTTAATAATCAACTATTACATCAACATCAACTATTGCAATACAGCAATATATCTAAAAGCGTTGCATTGTTAAGTTTTCAAACACATAAAAGCTTTAATTGTACAGCATTGTCAAAATACCAATACTCTTATCACTGATAGGAAGCAAAGAAAGCGAAGGGCAATTTAAAGCACAAATGCACAACTGGGTTTCAGGAGATAATCTTACAGTGCATTACAAGTAAGCCAATGGATCCTTTGACTTAAAGTAATGTATAAATATATAAAATACTTCCAACTTTAATCTATACACCATACTTACAGGGTGTCTCAAAATAGATGCAACCCATCTATTTGCTACTTTGCTCGTCGGCTTCAAGAGTGTCTGCAGCGCAACGGTAGTCATTTGGAACATGTGCTCTAACGGATGTATCCTTTGAGCTAGAGACCTCAAATCTGTAGTTGTTTAATTGTTATAATATCAGCTTCTAGAAAATGTAATATTTTTTGGAGTTTCTTGTCTGAGTAATAAATGATTAGGCTATAATGTTAATGGGTTGCATCTATTTTGAGACACCCTATATAAAGTATATCAATGGTTTACTGTGCCTGTGGAAGCGTGGAGAAATATAGATTACCATTCACAAATATAAAATATGCCAAGCTTCTAGATAGATGTTATAAACCTTGCAGCTCTTAACTGTGGATAAATACATGGGTGTAATATGGTAAAAGTAACAGCCATCGCATGAGCAATATAGTACCTTCTATAATTACTCAATATAAAATATATTCTATAAAAATACTGAGCATAATTCTACAGACTCTACAGTAGATTGACTGATATTTCTCGTGGTATGGCTGTCTACGGCATCACTTCAAAGGGAGAATTGGCTTCGTTATACGAAAATATACTAGCACCAAGATAAGTGTGGAGGAAGTACTGCAGGATTACTAATGTCTGCTGAAGGAGCATATCAATCAACCAGGTGCCCAATCCTTGACCTACCATTCTTAAATCCTCAAACAATTTAGTTAGTTTTGCCTGCTCCCTGAGAATTCGTTTGTACCACTTCCACAAATCATAGTCGTGAATTCTCTTGGGGACCATAACGAAGACATCGCGCTTGTTACGGCGACGATAGTCTGCCTCAAGATGGGAGCTGATCCTACTGCGGACCAACTGTCGGATCACATCGCCAAGAGTGAATGTTTGATAGCTAACGTCCCTCCTAAGCCGTTGACGCTGTGGCCGGAAGTGAGTCGCAGCGTTGTGGTGTGGAGTGATGGTGGTAGTGATGGTGATGGTGGTGGCCGGGATGGTTGGGGGAGTTGTGAAGTATAGAGAGTGGGTAGCATGCAAAAAATGTAAACAGAAAAACAAAATATGTGTAAAAAGTAAAAACAAGATATACCGGTACTGTATAATTATACAAAAATATAAAAATCAAGATAAAATATTTCTCTGTCTCATATATGTAAAAAATATAGTATTAATACTATGCATTTACTATATATATATACAGTATATATAGTACCGCATATACCGTAAAAAATACAGTAATTCAAAAAACTAAGAAAATGTAGAATACTGGCAGAAAAAGACAAAACTCAGCAACAAAAGTGCGACCCAGGGTCATATGTGAGGTCAGTGTGAGGTGTAGAGGTCAGGTCAGCACTGAAGGTCCATGGTGTCAGATACAGTGCAGACAACGGTACTTTTCTGACCTACTGTACTCCCACTTTATCCCACCACTACTATTTCAGCTAATGCCTTTCAAATTTAACCCTTTCAGTAAACAAGGACGCATTTCTTCCTTGCATCTTGATTATCATTAGACCATTCTATGCAGCTTCTGTTCTGTGACTGCAATGGTATGGATCATTCCTAAGTGATTATTATTATGCAATATGGAAAATGCTGTAGGACGATATTCATCTAGCATATGAAATTAGTCCTATTTATACATGGTGTCCCGCAATATATGTGCCAAACTTCTGGATTAGGTTACGTGTATGATTCTAAACGTATAATGTTCTATAACAAAAATCTAAATATCCACCGACACCGAAATATTGCCTGTCGAAAATGTAATAATCATCCCATATTTATCCCCATAAGGCTTTCCTACATGGTAAAATATTCTACCAAACCCTCACGGAAATTTATTCATTTGACTTTAATGTAATACAAATGTAATCTTGTAAAGTTACCATACGATTATAGGCATTCTATCTCACATTGGAGCTGTTGGAAACTACTTGATAAAAAAAAGAGTTTATTTCAATGTTGGGGGAGAGGGGGTGGGGGGATAAAACACTTAATAAACCAATGATATCAATTTTCTATTTAACAGTTGAAATTAAAAATAATTACGATACAAACATGATAAGCTAAAATGCATCCATATAATCCTATCCTAAAGTTTGACATATATATTTCGGACCACTCTTAAGCCGGTATCACACGAGAGCTTTTTTAGGTAACATTCGATAATCAAAAATTTTCTGGCAACATTTCTTGAATATTTCGCACCGGTATCGGAAACTAGACTGATTATATTATAGATGAATTCAGGTAACCCAAATATTTAAAATCTTGACCTCCTAAGCTGCCAGACCAATGTTGAGGATAAATGTTGAGGGAAAACGCGCTCGTGTGATACCGGCTTTTATAAACACATTGTGATGATGGAAGTGACGTGAGAACAGAATACTCGACGACAGTTCAGAAAGTGCTGCACAGGACGACAGTGACTTACGAACATCAACGTCCATTTATCCTTTCTGTACTTTCCCCGGTAGTCTATCTATAAAAGGAGTAAAGATAACGTTTAACACGATGATTATATACCTTAGCTTATATATTTTATTGTGCTTTTTCAACCAACCAACTTCACATCTAAACTCAATTAAATAAAATCAACAAATATATTCAACCCTTTGAAGGCTGAGAGAGCCAGTCTTCCTTCATCTCTTGAGGTGGAAGGTTGTCCAATCTTGCCATTTTGGCCACATTGCTTGGGACTGGAGGGAACCTTTATTACTGTATCCTACGGTACAGTAGGGGTTAAAATATCAAAACTAATGGGGCTAAACATGAGGAAGAAGGTGGTCCAGGGAAAGCAACTACTTCCCCCTTACATCACAATATTCATTTGGCAATGGTGTTCCTAGTTCTGTAACAGTAAGTAATAGGTAGCACTCCGTTCTTAACATTAATCATCAATTACAAACCCCAATGTACTTGAATAAACTAATGAAAGCATATGGTCCTCCCGGGATTCGAACTCGGGACATCACACCCAGAACATAAGCACCTAAACCATTACATCACCAACACAGGAATAGGTGACCTTTCTAACAGTACACTATAGTAGTATCCATAAGGTCATCAGTAGAAAAAAATGATATATCACTATCAAACACCCTATGCAGTATTGCATTCATTAACCCCTTCTGTACCGGCGACGTCTTTTTGCCTATATTCTCTTGCTACCATTAGAGGATTTTATATTGTTTAAAACGATCCTCCAGCAATGAACAGGCTTCGAAATATCTCATTGAACCCTTTTTACCAACACAGATCATTCTTAAACTGCACAAAATCATCTAAATACAGCAAGAGTAAATTAAATAATACGTCGCCGGTACAGAAGGGGTTAAGTGTATTTTACCTTTAAATCATTGCTATCTGTTTACCCTTGTTACCGTTGAAATTCCGGTATTGTGACGCCAATAGTGCTGCCAGTCCTGTGAAAATAACAGAATACTCTTAACTGTGTATACTAACCCTCATCAGACGCTCCTTCTCAGCCTTTATGCGAGCTATATCGAGATCGGTGAGGCCAAACTGTCCATATTCCAGGTAGGTCTCAATCTTGTCCTTCATCTGCAGGACCTGAGAGTTCTCCTGGATCTTCTCAGGGTCCCTCATGATGTTCTTCAGCTCCCGGTAGTGGTTTGTGCGGTCCATCTGACGCTTCCTTTCCCGCACCTCCCAAAGCCACTCCGTCTGCTTGGGGTCCTGATTGCCGTTCGCAGCGTTCGTCGTTGTCGAGGGTGGCGGCGAGGATTGGCGTTCGCAGCGTTCGTCGTTGTCGAGGGTGGCGGCGAGGATTGGCGTTCGCAGCGTTCGTCGTGGTCGAGGGTGGCGGCGAGGATTGGCGTTTGCAGCGTTCGTCGTTGTTGAGGGTGGCGGCGAGGATTGGCGTTCGCAGCGTTCGTCATGGTCGGCGACGAAGATTGGTGTTTGAAGCATTTGTTGTGGTTGAGGTTTTGCGGAGTGGTATTTAGTCCAGATTGTGCATTTATAAGTCCATTTTGTTTACAAATGGCCCATTTGTCAATCACAGTGTTCGAGGTCACCAAGGTTCGTAGCGAGGCATTTAATTCCAATAATGCATTGTCATTGCCGTTTCATTTATGCACGTGATGACGTGTCGTTATATCCATTGTCCATTTAACCAATAATCGCAAATCGGTTATTATATTTTCAATCAGTTTCATACAGATGTGTTGACGTATTTTATAGATGCAGATGGGATGCAAGCCGCAGAGGAATGGTTAATGTGCACATCCAGGCGCAGCAGCAAGGGAAGAGTAAAGCTTGGTGTTAGTATGAGTCAGTATTAGTCATGCAGGTATATGGCTGTCAGGATTAAGCCGGTATCACACGAGAGCTTTTATAGTCAAAATTCGATGATCAACAATGTTCTGGCAACATTTCTGGAATATTTTGCACTGGTATCGGAAACTAGACTGATAGTAGATGAATTTAGGTGACAACAAAATATTAAATGTTGACCTCATAAGCTGCCAGACCAGTGTTGAGGATAAATGTTGAGTAAAAAAGCGCTCGTGTGATACCGGCATTACAATACTAAATATATTAACCCTCTCCGGATGCTGTTGTTATTTTAATTTTGACTATCATTATCGATTGTGTTCAGCTTAGAAAAGACCTTTTGGCATCAAAGGAGTACCTACTATCTCACATAACCCAATTGACTCCAACAGATCCTTCTTAAACTGAATCCATTTTTATAATGATAGACACAATAAGATGAATAAATGCAGTCATTATATACTGAAAAGGATAAGAAAGTTAAATCACCTGCTTGCGTACCAATTACAAGGCTAACGAGTATTGATGCAGAATGACCATCAGATGGGTAATTTTGCATTAATACTAGTTATCATAAAATCAACATTGCAGATTATTGAAAAGAATGGAAATTTTAGAAATAAAAAAATTATAATAGAGGAATGGCTAAATACTTAAATTAACGGAGCAATAGAGAGACGAAACCCAATACAAATTACGTGTGGAAACGCAAAAACGAAAAAAGGCATACATATTGATATCAAGTAAATGCAAAATAATATTTATCGACTCCCAAAAACATTATGAGAAACACACCAATTAGGCACGAAGAGATTATTACGACTGGACTCGCAATGCTGCAAGCCAAAATATTTTTCATATCCTTTGTAGGCAAGAATACAGAGTATTCAGCTTTGTTAATAATGGTTTACAAATGAAGAGTCGTTGCATTTATTGAACAGTGACACCCTTGATCAAACAGAGGGCCATATTGTCTGTCTCCACCCTACATTCTTCCCGATAATGACACCCTTGATCAAACCGAAGACTGTATTGTTAGTCGCCACACAATGTTCTTCCTGGTAGTATTTTTTTTGTTCTGTCCTTATTATATATACACTTTATACAGTATATATGTATTTTTTTTTTGGGGGGGGAGGGGCGAGGGTAGTAGTTAAGGGACAAAGCAATGGGCCCTTTTATTACTGTTAGGCGATCAGAACAGGGGAAATGGGTGTGAGAGAGACTTTAAGGGTCTGCCCGCCATGATTTTAAGGATCTGCCCCCATGGTTTTAAAGATCTGAATGCCATGATTTTAAGGATCTGCCCCCATGGTTTTAAAGATCTGAATGCCATGATTTTAAGGATCTGCCCTCATGGTTTTAAGGATCTGCTCCCATGGTTTTAAGGATCTGAATGCCATGATTTTATGGATTTGCCCACCAAGATTTAACTGTTATTATTCCCTAGCCAAGAGTTAGGTTGACAGCAGCTTGAGTTAGTTTCACACCCACACTCTACCTACTGTAAAAGCCCTGTCGGGATTTTCGGCGAACTTAAGCTCCTGCAAAACATCAACCGGGGTCTAGAGGGAAAAAAGAATCAACAGACTGAGAAGACGAGGACAGAATACGAGCCCGGAGGAGAAATTATGGACTAAGTAGTCATTTCTTTAGCTTCTTCAACCTACTAGTGTATACTCTTATTTGTACTATAGTTTATCAACCATGAAACTGCTGAAAGCCTCACTTGAGGTACAGTATTCAAACAAATGAAAACATTATTTTAAACTTGTAAATAGTGACGTTTGTAATTGATTCTGTATCTATTATTGTAATATACATATGAGTATGTGGTAATAGACTTTATCTTGCTGGATTTATAAGGAATGTATTTGACTGACAGCATAGTCCTTCTTTTCTCCTTCTTAGCTTTGAAACCCCACATTCCCACGTATTTGGAAATCGAGGCAAGGGTAGGATCCTAAAAAAAAATACAACTATCTTCCTGTCCCTAGGTGTATGGCAAGGAGAAGTAACTATACCCTGTGCATTATGTGTAGGCCAGAAACACCGTACTCAGTCTCTCATAACTCAAATTAGACCTCAGTAATTGAGCTAATATTACTACCATTTGGGAAGTGTCAACCAGTAAATAGGCACAACCCACTTGGTCTAGCCGTATTTGAGTTATAGAGGTTATTGGTCAACATTTCTGGCCTACCTATAACGAATAGACTATAGTCACTGGTTGTAATAGACCATAAACAAAGCAAAACACACAGTGGATCTATTGATTGCTAAAATACGTACGGTAACGCTAATAAGTCATGTCTCAGCTGTCATTACGTTTGGCTCGCTCTGTGCTATATTCGTGTCTGTCAGATGTTGAATAGGGTGGGTAGGTGTAGGAACATGGTTGTATATCGCACTCAAAAAGAAGAAATCATGTGTAAATAATGCTGATACCAATTATTGATCAAAACAAAATTGGTGCCGAGACATCACTTATTAGCACAACTGTACACTCAACCCAAGCTCTATGTTTATGGCTAGGTAGCTGTAAGTCTATTCGCTGTAAGTAGGCCAGAAATCATGATCTCTATCCTCTGTAACTCAAAAGGGGCTAGAGCAAATCGGCTGTAAATTTCCAAATCTATTCCTTGAGTGACTCTTCCCAAATGGTACAAAGATTAGTGTGATTACTCTAGTAGTTTTTGAGTTACAAAGGTTAGAGGTCATGATTTCTCGCCTACTTACAGCGAATAGACTATAGTAGGTAAAGCAACGAAAGAAGGCGTTTGAAAATCACTGAGTAAGTTGATTGGGTATTCATTGGTTTTCAAATACCATCGTCCGTTGTTTCATGCTGTAAATCATAACAACATAAAGATAGTTTTTGGACCAAGTGTACAGTGGCGCTAATAAGTCATGTCCCAGCTGTCATTACGTTTGCCTTGCTCTGTGCTGTATTAATGTCTGCCAGATGTTGAATAGGGTTGGTAAGTGTAGAATAGGTTTGTATATCCCCCTCGAAATAAATAAATAAAGTTTAGATACTGCTGAAACCAATTATTGATCAAAATATACTTGGTGCCGAGACATCACTTATTAGGCCGATTGTACAGTGCTTCCTCTCGGTATATTGCTGAGGAGTAGGTGCCATTCTATTGACAAAGGAAAACAAACTATACAGTACATCTATGGGTAAGTTATGACACTATTGGTCGACTATAGAATAAGGCTATTCTTAAAACAAACTAACAAAGCAAACAAACATATATATAGGATTCCGTATGAGGACCTTTGACTCTATCTAAGATGTCTTGAAGAGAGAGAGAGGCTATACAAACAAGACTGATCAATTAAAAGAGTCCCAAGCTGAAATCGAAATTACACAGGATAATATCGGTCGTCATTTATGTTGACGATTAATTGCGCGAAAAACGCATATAAACAGGAAAAATGTAGCCATTAAAGTAAATACTGAAAAACAGACTATATTGCCTTAAATAGAATAAGACCTGTACCTATGCAAATAAGGTTAATACATACACATACTGTAGCTTAAATATTATGTTTGAAATATAATTAACAATTATATGCACTACTAATTCACTCTTGTTTCAAAATAGTATTGATGATTAAGATGATTATACAGTGAACTACAATTACTGAATACACTGCATACTTAGACTCTACACTAAACTGAGTCATCAAAGATACACAATATACGCTCCTCTTTACGCTTTTGATAATATCCTATTGGCCAACGCATAATACAAAAGCTACCATTTTACTTCTTCATCTTACCACTCCATATCCATGTCGTGTACTCTTCCGCGTAAGAAAAATAAGAAAATAGACGTCAAAACAAAATATAACACAATACACGTAAATAAAGTAAGTGTCTTATAAATTAAAATATATTACTAAACAAAAAATAATGCATACAAAATAATAAATAAATACGCGTAAGTTTAGGCAAGAAAAATAAGAAAATAGATGTCAAAACCAAAAATAACACAATACACGTAAATAAAGTGTCTTATAAATTAAAATATAATAGTAAACGATAAATAATACAAAAGATTAAATAAATACGCGTAAATAAAGGCGTTGTCCTAGATCCGGAAATACAAACAAAAAGGCATATAATGTAAACAAAAGATTAACCAGATACACGTAAACAAAGGTATTGCCTTATGTCTGGAAATAAAATTTATAAAGCGACAGATATCACTCACCTGAAAAAAAAGTTAAATTATACTAATTGTCAGCAATCCACAAAACAAAATATATATATATAAATAAATAAATACAAATGGAGCCTAAAAATAGTAGTACTATATCAATTGACCACTTGCCAGTTCAGGCTATAAGGAAGTTGAAACCACAAACATTGCTAATAAATAGAAATGCAATATTAATGTAGGTTTCTGATGTATAAAATTATGTTGAATTGGGTTTTATATTGCTATAAATGTACGATGACCGTATTTTAGCAAGTAATTCTGCGAAATATCGATGTCTACAGCTTCAGATTTATAATTGAACGAAACTAACAAGTCGTCAATAGAACGTGTAGGCAACTATTGCTAATTAAAAATAACATAGTGACATGTAAGGTCTTGCGAGTGTAGAGCAAATCAAGTGTCCGCGAATCGGACCATTCCCAGTGATTCCCAGTGAGCCCCAGTGATTCCCCAGTGACTCCCAGTGAGTCCTGGTGATTCTGGTGAGAACTGAAACTGAAACCGAAACCTGTCCGCGAATCAGATACGAATCACCGAGAATCACCGAGAATCACCAGGACTCACTGGGAGTCACTTGGGAATCACTGGGGATCACTGGGAATCAACTGGGAGTTACTGGGAATGGTCCGATTCGCGGCGAGAACTTTAAACACGGTGAACATTTTGTCGGACAGGGCCAATTGCCCGCGAGTGGTTTGGAGTCACTGGGAGTCTAACAGGAATCACTAGGATATCGCTAGAGTCACTAGGAGTCATCGATTTTTCACCGCGAATTGGCCCAGGAATCCGAATTTTCAGCTACTCCTAGTGATTCTAGCTCGCATTCCTGACTGTGTGAAGTAGCCTTTAATACATATATTATTCATATAAACCTGTAATACTTCTCACGTGAAAGTATAATATACAGTATACAGGTAGTTAAATTTTCTTGGTCAAACATTATAAATAGGCCTAGTATTAACCTGTGTAAGTACAATTTCCCACAAGATATTGTATTCCCCCAGTGATTGTGTGTAGAGAAGGAAATTACGGTAGGTGAGGTAATTAATAATGTGAACAATGTATGGTCAATGTTACAATACCCTACTTGTAGTCTACAAATTCTCCAACTCCCCTTACCTAACATAACGAGAGTGGTGGATACGTGTTTGTATGTGTTTTGAAATGTCAAGTTCGCTTGGTGGTGGAGAGTGGACTTGTGGATTACTAATTCGAGGGGCGTTGTAGTCGCCGGGGTAGACTTTGAGCCAGCGTAATCATGGCTTGGTTGTTTAGGGGCCGTTGTAGTCGCCGGTTAATAATCTAAAAGTTCTGCAACTCCCCTGACCTAACCTAAGCAAACTAAAAAAAAACTATAAGTGTTACCTATATTAGGTAATCGTATGCAATATTACAGAACTCGGTAACAAATTAAAACAAGAAGGTGGGAAGGATTAACTATTAACTACTTAGACAATAGTTTATATATATTTGTTTCTTAAAGTATAGTAAACATTGATACTATGACCTTACGGTACATAATAATACAGACTTATCGTATTATATTAATGTCTGTAATGATGTATGAATACAGTCATAATACTTAATGATGATATTAGAGGACTGTAGTTATAGTGTCCGTGGGTCGGTGGTGAGTGTGCATGTGGCTTGGCACAGCTTGGGGGCCCCTTATATAGGGGCTGTGCACAATGGGGGCCATGCCTGGCATACTCGCATCTCATTCCTAACAAATCCCAGTGATGCTTGGTGACTCCCAGTGACTCCTATCTAATCCCAATGATTCCTATATTACTCCTATCGACTCGTATATTACAGTATTCCGAAATTTTGAACTTTTCAATAACTCGCACTTCATTCCTGGTTTTATCCCGGTGATTCCTGGTGATTCCCAGTGATTCGCAGGTACACTCCCACTGGTTCCTGCGGTGTTTTGAGTGCACGAGGAATTGCAGACATTCGCGGTCGTATTCCCAGGAATCACCAGGAATCATTACTCCTAGTGATTCTAGCTCGCATTCCTGACTGTGTGAAGTACCCTTAAGAGTCCAAATTAATTTTACTTGGTGCCATTCGATTTCTCTCGCCCAACAGCTTCCATACATAGTTCTAGATTCCATTTTCGGCCAGCCATTGGCCCAGAATCAAACAATATGTTTTAAAAATATCTGGGTTTAAGTCCAGGCGAATCCGAGTACCTTGGCTGGCAGGTCATGTTCTAATTTTGTGTTTTCAAGGGTATATAATTATGGATTCGTCTCGTCGTTGCGATTCCAACGGTATACAAATTTTTGGATTTGGACCATTTTGTAGGCCCAAAAGGCCTAATTTTGATGTTGATTTTGAACACTTCTAAATCACCCATACCCGGTGAAAATTCGGATTCCTGGGGCTATTCGCGGTGAAAATCGATACTCCTAGTGACTCTACCGATATCCTAGTGATTCCTGTTAGACTCCCAGTGACTCCAAATCAGTCCCGGCCGATTGGCCCTGTCCGACAAAATGTTCACCGTGTTTAAAAAGGGGAGACTCTAGGAATATTCCTATCTGAGCTTCTATAAGAGACTCATTGCTGGCCTTTTGCCATATATATGGTAATGGTGTAACACTGACTCGATGAAAAAATCAGCTCTCTATGTACGTGCGTGCGCGCGTGAGCACAGAATTTCATTGCAATATTTGCAAAATCGATAGGTCACAGAACATTTTTCAAATTTCCCGCAATTTTTGCATGGCGTATCCTACAAGCATCCCCTACAACTTAACAGCGTCGTTTTCCCATATTGAATAATAGAAGGTGCTCAACAAAATCTATTATATAATATCTTTGGGATACAGCTTGATTTTGACTTCCAAATGACCATATCTCCGAAATTTTCGGGAAATCGGCCATAAATCGACGAGAAAATTTTCCTTTATAGGCCTATTTGTAGTGGTTAGAAGGGGAATGCATTTGGGCAATACACATTTTTTTTAATAGACTCATTAGTGCCAATATATGATTGCTGGCAAATGAAATTCTTAGAATTTCATCTCTTAGAATAACATTTGGGAGGATATTATGGTTAGCCATCCTAAATCAACGTTTTCTATCATGAGCACTACGAATAGAAAATTAACTTTTATGGTAAACTAATTTAAAAATTCGATATGACCCAGAGGTCAGGACGAAATTCCTTTCAATGTTGACCAAATTCCTTGATATTGGGAACCCCAAAGGGGTCCCTTAGGGATGTAATAAGGGTGTTTATGCCCTCATATGATCATTTCTATTGCTTACAGAAGCCCTTTCGACTACAGACACAAACAAATAATTTGGGTGGCTGAAAGAATTTTTTTGTTTTTCGGGGGTCGTGGGCGAACCCCCGCCCCAGGGGGTTATGGATGCGATATGTTTTTTTGTTCCTTCCTATGCTATTCTCCTATGTTGAAAGAAGCAGTTTACAAAGAGAACACAAAAACTTGAAATTTTGACCAAAGACAAAAAAAAAGGTAGAGTCTCCTTAAGGTTTTTGCCACGAATCGGACCACTCCCAGTGATCCCCAGTGATACCCCAGTGACTCCTAGTGAGTCCTGGTGATTCTGGTATGAACTGGAACTGAAACCAAAAGCTGTCCGCGAATCAGATAGGAAACACCGAGCATCACCAGGACCCACTGGGAGTCACTGGGAAATCACTGGGGATCACTGGGAATCAACTGGGAGCCACTGGGAATGGTCCGATTTGTGGCTAGAACTTTAAACACGGCGAACATTTTGTCGGACAGGGCCAATTGGCTGCGAGTGGTTTGGAGTCACTGGGAGTCTAACAGGAATCACTAGGATATCGCTAGAGTCACTAGGATATCGCTAGAGTCACTAGAAGTCATCGAATTTTCACCGCGAATAAGCCCAGGAATCCGAATTTTCAGCTACTCCTAGTGATTCTAGCTCACATTCCTGACTGTGTGAAGTACCCTTTAATGAATACATTATTCATATAAACCTGTAATACTTCTCACGTGAAAGTATAATATACAGTATACAGGTAGTTAAGTTTTCATGGTCAAACATTATAAATAGGTCTAGTATTAACCTGTGTAAGTACAATTTCCCACATGACATTGTATTCACCCAGTGATTGTGTGTAGAGAAGGAAATTACGGTAGTTGAGGTAATTAAATAATGTGAACAATGTATGGTCAATGTTACAATACCCTACTTGTAGTCTACAAGTTCTGCAACTCCCCTTACCTAACATAACGAGAATGGTGGATACGTGTTTGTATGTGTTTTGAAATGTCAAGTTCGTTTGGTGGTGGACAGTGGAGTTTGGATTACTACTGCGAGGGGCGTTGTAGTCGCCGGGGTAAAGTTTGAGCCAGCGTAATCATGGCTTGGTTGTTTAGGGGCCGTTGTAGTCGCCGGTTAATAATCTATTAGTTCTGCAACTCCCATGACCTAACCTAAGCAAACAAACAGAACCTATAAGTGTTACCTATATTAGGTAATCGTATGAAATATTACAGAACTCGGTAACGAATGAAAAGAAGAAGGTGGAAGGATAAACTATCCACTATTTAGACAATAGATTAAATATATTTGTTTCGTAAAGTATAGTAAGCATTGATATCATGACCTTACGGTACATAATAATACAGACTTATCGTATTACATTAATGTCTGTAATGATGTCTGAATACAGTCATTGTACTTAATGATGATATTAGAGGACTGTAGTTATAGCCTACAAGAGACATACTTGAGGAATAATTAATTTCAATTACAGGGTCAAACACACAATAGGGTCAAACACACAGTGCCATGCCTGGCATACTCGCATCTCATTCCTAACAAATCCCAGTGATGCTCGATGACTCCCAGTGACTCCTATCTAATTCCCAGTGATTCCTATAATACTCCTATCGACTCGTATATTACAGTAATCCGAAATTTTCAAATTTTCAATTCCTAGTGATTCCCAGTGATTCCCAGTGACTCCCAGTGATTCGCAGGTACACTTCCACTGGGTCCTACGGTGTTGTGAGTCCACGGGGAATTGCAGACATTTGTGGTGTATTCCCAGGAATCACCAGGAATCATTACTCCTAGTGATTCTAGCTCGCATGCCTGACTGTGTGAAGTACCCTTAAATCATGATTCCGCCTCCTAAATCGGCACCAGAAAATCAATAACAAAATAGTGGCATAAACGATCTTACGAATGTAGAGTAGATCAAGTGTCCGCTTCCTAAATCGGCACCAGAAAATTAATAACAAAATAATGGCGAGTGTGAGTGTAGATTAAATCGAATATCTACCTTCCCATCTACCCTTGGCCTGACTTACCGCTATGTCAGCATACACCCCGGTCCAGGTGTGCGGGTGTTTGGCCTGGTACATCACCATGGGTCGGGCCATCACTGGTATGTACTTCAGCACTTGCTCCCGTACCTCCGCTAAAGTCGTCACGTGGACGAAGTAACCTGGGGGAGAGAGAGAATAGATTAGGACAAGAGTAAAGCCGGTATCACACGAGAGCTGTTATAGTCAACTTTCGATAATCAAAATTTTTCTGGCAACATTTAAGGAGTATTTTGTCCTGGTATCGGAAACTAGACTGGTGAGAGATCAATTTAGATGACAGAAGTGTATTAAATGTTGACCTCATAAGCTGCCAGACCAGTGTTGAGGATAAATGTTGAGGGAAAAAGCGCTCGTGTGATACCGGCTTAAGAGAAGCTGAAGCAATAATGCATCTACAGTGAAGACAGAAGACTGGGGAAGGTGTAAGAAGACCAACGAGGGACCAATACTTAAGGCTATCCATCAACATCATCGCATCGCACAAGAGGAGACTCTGACTTCACGGAGGAGGTATTCCCAACGCTAATCTAGAGCAATGCCTATCATGAATTAACGCCACTTCTTATCATATAGTTTACAGCTATTCTCAAATCTTTGTATCATAATATACAGTCTATTTCCCTTAGCTGATCTCTAACAACTTGATTATCACGCGTATGAGTTCAATCAAAGTAAACACAGATATATATATAAACATTGCATTTTAAGCAAAATATTTGGGTTATTGTTCATTAGTATTGACAACTAGACAAAATTAAGAATATTTTCAAAGGCAAAACTTCTAATAATAATTAGATAGAAGTTGTCAGACTTGAAATGTACAGAATGAAAAGAGAGAGGAGAGAGAGAGTGTGTGTGTGTGTGAACTTCTATCCATCTATCTATATACTCAGGCTCAATCCCCACTTTTTTTTTTTTTTTTTTTTTTTAACTTAACCCACCTTTATTAGCACAAGCCATCCAGTTGAGGTCCCGCACTTTAGTCTCCTCCCGCCCGATGAGGTAGGTAAACATCCGGACCTGTCTGTGCGGCCAGTTATACTTCTCAAAGATGTTCTTGTAGTTGTCAGGCGACCCATCAGTCACCAGCATGATCGCCTGGTTACACTGCGATCCCAGGCCGCTCCGATTATACTTTGAGTTTTTCTGTAGGGTAGGGGTGGGCATAGGTTGGGTTCTTTAGTCTTCGGGTCAGGGTAGTCAATCCGCCAAGACGGGGAAAGTGTTGGGGGGAGGGGGGGGGGGGGGGGGAGGTTATTTCTACCCGGGGGTGCGGTTGTTTGTTTGGGAGGAATTGATGNGTTTGTTGTGTGTTGTTGTGGTGGGGGGGGGGGGTAAGTGAGGATGAGGGAGGGAGGGAAGGAAAGGATGGGTGGTAGGGGGGGTGGTGTTTGGTTATGTGGGGTGGGGGGGGGGTGGGTGGGGGGGGGCAGGATTTGATGGCAGATTACAGGAGGGTAGACAATAAATAAAATAAAAAAAAAACCTATGTGTTGGGGAGTGTATTATATTTAAGTCGGTGACAATTTGAGGCAGGACTACATTTTGTGATGTGACGGCTTTCCAATTGTGCAATATATGATAAATAAAGTTGCAAACAACAATTAAAAATCATAACACTAATAACAGTGATACGGGTGACATTCTTATACAGTTCTCATGCATGTTATTGTGTCATAAGCAGTGAATAACAAGCTTATTAATGGTGTTCGGTGAAGCCGGTATCACATGAGAGCTTTTATAGTCAACATTCGATAATCAAAACATTTCTGGCAACATTTCTGGAATATTTGTCACTGGTATCGGAAACTAGACTGGTGGTAGATGAACTTAGGTGACTGAAAATGTATAAATGTTGACCTCACAAGCTGCCAGACCAGTGTTGAGGATAAATGTTGAGGGAAAAGCGCTCGTGTGATACCGGCTTAACTAGAGCAAGAGGGTTCAGCATGCGTCATTCTAACTTGAGGTAGTCAAATCTGTTTTATAGCCAACCCCATTTTCGTTTATTACCTGAAACCTAAATTCCTTAGTAATCGAAGTATCAGTGTGTGCTGTTCAAGAGTTTCCTAAGCACTTACACTTATATACAAGTTAACGGGACCCACCTCGTTGTTTTTTTCTCTCTCTCCCTCTCTCTGGGGGTTGTATCCATTCGGCCCCATTCAGCCTACTGTTTTAAGACGTTTATCCCCATCCAAATGTCAATTTCTTTCTTACCACGAGCCAGCCTATTTTTTTTTTAATGTTTTTGTCAGCAGGCTAAATTTGCAAATTTTTCCATAGACAAATTTCTCCGGCGAAGCCGGATTTCTCCATACAATGGTGGCATTGACACCTGGATGGGGATAAACTTCTCAAAACAGTAGGCTGAATGAGGCCGAACGGATACTAGCCAGACAAAGAGAAAAAAGGAGAGAAAACAATCAGGTGACCCCCCCCTTAAAAAGCATTATACCTGATACGGCCTATATACAGTATATACTATTGGGTGTGTTCACTGTCATAGGTAGGTAACTATTTCACTGTCATAGGTAGGTAACTATTTCACTGTCATAGGTAGGTAACTATTTCACTGTCATAGGTAGGTAACTATTTCATCTTTCTAAACAAAAATCTATTATGAATGTGTTTAGGATAGTTTAAAATAATTCTGCAAAGGTAACTTACCGATTGCCTAACTCACTCTCAGGTAATATCTGCAACATAAATTGTTACACACATATAATATCACTGAACACAAATTGGCAGGGTTATACATCCTCGGTACCATAAAGTATAAGCAACCATCCATTGCTTACCACCTCAATGGACTGGAGTTCTTGCAGAGAGGCTCCAGTCCTGA
>JAGKTK010011838.1:0-15532 GCA_018397895.1 Paralithodes camtschaticus | reverse complement strand
TTAAAAAAAAAAAAAAAAAAAAAAAAAAATCACCTCCCCCCCTCCCTCTCTCTCTCTGTTTTTTAAACTTTATGACATTATGGTGTGTTTACAGCTTAAATTATGGTGTTTTTACAGCTTAAATTCGAGTGATGAAACGAAACGTGGAGTTATCTAGAGCGAAACACATTTAAAAAGCAAACAAATATAGCATTGATACCTATATACAGTATAATATAATTATACAGTATAATATATACCGGTATATATTTGATCTAAGATCCCTCTTTGTGAAGTATGATAACTAATATTTATATTACCAACATTTAGTACAGAACTGTGATATTCCTGAGCCAGTTATTAACCTCCGGCACACACTCTCTCTCTCTCTCTCTCTCTCTCTCTCTCTCTCATTATTATTGCTGCACCTTCCCCACAGCTTCCAACATACAATATTATACACGGTGATCATGCTCGGATTGTCCACTAACATATTGTCATCTATTATTCCTCCATCACTAGCTAAACCAAAAGGTGTTTAATGAACAGGGAAATGTGCAATCTTACGAGTGTTTAACTACTTTTGACAACACTTAAGGCGGGTGACCTGCCTATTTTCTCTCATGTTCTCTCTTTCTCTGTCTTGTATCCATTTGGGCCCATCCTATCTATTGTTTTAAGACGTTTAGCCCCATTCAGGTGTCGATTTCTTTCTGGCGAGCGATAACGAGCCAGCATTGTGTGGAGAAATCCGGCTTCGCAGGAGACAATATTCTATCGAAAAATCTACAAATTTAGCCTGCTGTCAAAAACATTTAAAAAAATATGCTGGCTCACTACCACTCGCCAGGAGAATATCGACACCTGGATGGCCGGTTACTCTTAAATTACAGTCTCGCTATCGCTCGCCAGGATACAATCGACACCTAAATGGCACGAAAAGTCTTAAAATTGACAGAATGGGGAGGAAATTCTTTAAATCAGCAAACTAATGGGGCAAACGTCTTAGAATCTCAAAATCAATGGGCTAGACATGAGGGAGAAAGGGGTCAAGAAAAAAGTCCCTCAAGTGGAAATCTCCCCTTAAGGGGAGCGTCCGCCATGTTTTTTTTCTCAAAATAGTCCGATCATTTTCATGTGTATACAGTTGATAGATACCACTTCTAGGAACAACATATCCAAAAATGAATCAAATTGGACAAATAGTGTTTGTTAGTGTTACCTCGGATTTACTCAATTCTTGCAAATTTGCTAACTGCTATAAGAAGTTTATTTTTGGTTCAATTTTAATAAGTAGGATATCATTGGAAAGGGGAGTAAAAATTCAATACACAGATTTTGTATACACCATATAGTTTTGCCGCTAATATATACCTGTATATATATATTTTTTAAAGTTTTGAAAGGGTGCAAGCCTCTTGTCAAAATTTGTATTGGTGTATAACAAATCTGTCAAATATATTTATTGCATTTTTTTTCTTCTTTCCAGTGATATCTTATTTATTAAAATTGGACTGAAAATAAAAACGTTTTAGGGAAAAGTGTTCGAGTAACTATAGTTTTGATTAAAAGGCAAACAAATAAATGTATCCATTACCCAACGATTCCTCACTTAAATGACGATTTATTGCAACTGTTTGCTCTTGATTGATTTGATACATGTTCTGGCACTAACATCCAGTGCAATTTACTAAGTCTAAGTCAATAATATGCCACCTGGATCCCCCAAAAGGTATTTTATTCATTTGGCGCCAATGACGTCATGAACCGCGTGCCTAATTTATGCCAAGTTAGGCCATTTTCGATTACTCTAGGTTGTGTTAGGGTTGGTTTGGATGGGTTAGATCTGTTTAGTGTTGAATATATAATATGTTTGATGATGATGATGGGTTGGATGATGATGATGGCTTACATGATGATGATGATGATGATGGATTGGAGGATGATGATGGCTTGCTTATATGATGATGATGAAGAATGTGGAAGTGATATTGCTGGTGGTGATGGTGCTGCTGCTGATGATGAGCTGAGGGCAGACACCTCTGTTGACTGTAATTTGTCCTTATTTGTGCATAATAACGCGATTGTAATGGGTATTATCGTTCATACCACGATACCCCGTATACGTCGCGAGTCTGCCGATGGGTAGAAGGGGGGCCGGGGGGGGAATACCATATCTTTAGGGTATTTTTTAATTTTTCGAGTGTAAAACTTTGTCATATGACTCCTACACTACTGTTATCACTGTAGCAATGAAAATATAATTTTCGGATTTTCCAACCTTTACCCCTATACCCCCATGGTGGACGCTCCCCTCTTAAGACAGTAGGCTGAATGGAGCCGAATGGATACAACCTTGAGAAAGAGAGAGAGAGATAACAAAAAATACGAGGTGGTCACCCTTAAACAGATTATGAGAGAAAGAAGATTAATTCATGTCCCTACTCTCCCTCTCTCTGTCAGCAATGTGCATACTGACAAGCGAAAACAAGAACATAATGCAAATCATGGTTCTATCGAACTACTTATGTGCTAAATATCAACAAACACAAAACGTCGGCATTTGTCGTAAAGTTATGTGAAATTATAAGTGTTGTGTTTTATGATATCGTATAATTCGTATATTATAAATCAAGGAGTATTGCGTTCTGTATATTTCGGAGAAATGATTAATTCAAAAGTACTGTATTTTTGTGTTGTATATTGATGTAATGTATGGTAGTCCAGTATTTGATAGCGGTTATGCCAAGTATGTTTTGATTTTAAAAAAGTAATTCACCGAGTGTCATACAATTTGAAATTCATGTCGAACATTAAACTATTCAATATATTATATATTTGGGTCCTTGTTAACTGAACTTTGAACCATAAACATTCCAAAGGTTTATTAAATATATAGAATCAGACACAACGATATAACCACTGTAAGTATTGTTTTCCAGTAAAAATGTACATTATGTCAAGCACAGTACTATGTAGAATATATATAATGCAAGTGTACAATACACACACACACAAATACTAAAAACAAAACAAAAAATAACTCATGCAAACACACACGCACAAGCGCACACCCATAAACACACATACGTACATACATCAGCATATCATATATAAACTATGATGGCGTCAATATCACCCTCTAGCCATACAATTTTAAAGTTCAGGGAAGCAATATAACTTAATTTTTATGTTAGACGTTGAATAATAGAAAACATAAACTGGACAAATCCCAAGAATATGGTAATTCTATGTTTATTTATACCTGTATGGACAATGGCAGTGCTGCTTCTGTTGATATTTATAATTTCGATCAAATTACGCCAATGTGTTTGTTATTCTAGGTGTGATTTTATTCAATTTAGGAGGAATATGTCTGATTCGGAAGGTTGTTGTTGTTCCCTAGGCTGCCTGGCCGAACAGCCCCGAGTCCCTAAGGAAGGCCATGGCCACGATCGGGCTTTCCCACAGGGCAGTCAAGGAGTGTAGATTATGTTGTTGACGTAAGTGATTGTGTAGAATGCAGTCTTTCATGCTGTGTTTAATGGTATTGGGTGCTGTGCTGCATCCTGGGCATGTTTCGACGACGGACAAATCCAGTCTCTCAGATTCGGAAGGTTAACCCACGGGACCACAGCGACACAGCGTTTGTATCACCAATGTATGTAACGCTAAACCCCGGCGCCGCAAACGTTGCGTCCGCTATTTCGGACTCATTTACTCGGCTCCTATGGTAGGAAATGGCTTGAAAATGGCATAGGATATTCCTTACGGTGATGCCAAACAGTGACGGTACCCAACAATCACCTAGGCAAGTCGCGCGGATGATGGCGGGCGGATTAGTGGCGCCAGTTTACCCACTTACTTCACCACGATTTTCGACCTTATTTACTCCTGTCGTATGGTAGCTAGAGGCTTTAGATTTGTGTGAGATACTCCTTAGGATGTTGGCATTACTTGGCCATACTCGGCAACCCCCTAAGTCCTGCCGGGCAGGTGGTGATGTGCGGGAGGAGGGGAAAATAACACTGTACCCGCTTTTCTCACCACGACTTTCGACCTTATTTACTCTAGTCCTATGGTAGCTATAGGCTTGAGATTAGTATGGGATATTCTTCAGGATGTAGGCAATACTTGGCACTCCCCAAGTCTAGGCTTGTTGGGACATGGGACCCGCATGACAAAGGACAGTCAGTTTACCCGTAGATCTCGCGAGTGCAACATCATGTCGGATTTACCTCGCCGTTACCCACGCAGGGGAATATCCCTTGATGATGCCATGGTCATACTTGATGAAAGTGATGTGCCTGATAGTGACACTGGATCGTCAGATAACGATTCAGAGGAAGAGTATTGTCCCAGTTTGGCCGAGATACAGGACATGCATGAGGAGGAACCCTTTGTCCCCATCTCTCGTCGCCTCGCTATGTTTGAACAAAGGGAGGAGAGTGGGTATCGCTCCCCCATTGCTCCCCATGACATAGTGGACTCCCCAGCAAGTGGGGAAGAGGAGTAGGCAGATTACCCAGAACACATGGCCTTCCTCAACATTCCGCTTGGTCATCGTAGGGGAGAAGAGAAGAGCTGAGGATGAAAGGGATCAAGGTCCGACACCACGCGTGTCTCACTGTGGTCCTCCCCCGCGTCTGCCTTCACCACCACCCCGCATTGCCTCTCCACTAAAAGCGGCAACCCCTAACACCTTCTATGGGTTGCACAGGGGTGCAGTCATCTTAGCAGCGCAGGCTGCGCAGCCATCGAGTTATTCAGAGGAAGAAACAAATGAGGAAGTGCCTGTCCTCGAACCTGCTCAACAAAGGAAGCTTGCACGTAATTTTTTTCCCCACCATGGCTGCCAGGGATGACACAGCGCATTCTCCGCCTTGCCACCCGACACCACCGCCACCACACTCTCCACCTCCACCGTAACCCCCCGGCCTACTACCATACTCACCTGTACCTTCTCCTCAGCCTGGGACCTTCAAGGGACACGACACTCAGACACCATCACCGCCTGCGTTGCCACAACGCCCTGATTGCGCGCAACGCCCTACCAGCCAACGTGAGCGTAGCTGTGGCCGAAGGGGTTCTAAACTGACCCTAGTACGACGCCCCACCCCTGGCGGTGTGAGAGCAAGGTCTGGGTCGACTCGACCAAGGTCGAGGTCGAGGTCAAGAGGCAGGGCAAGTCCCTCCCGCCGCCCTGATGGTGACTCCTCTCCTGACGACTCTGGCGACGTAGGTGCCAATCAACCCGATAAGTGGAATTGGGTGGATAGAGAGAACTTTGTGCCCACCAACTACAACTTTGTGGGCGCTGGGATTGCCAGCCCTACGCTCCCAAACCAAGGGCACCAGACCACGATACTTGACGTCTTCCTGCAGTTTTTTTACTGCAAACCTCATGGCCTAATTGTTGACAAAACCAACTGGTACAATTACTATTTTATGGCTGGGAAAGAATAGCACAAGTACTCGGCAAGGCTGTCATGGACCACACTAGATGTCCCAAAATTCTACATGTTCTTGGCCATAGTCATCCTGATGGGGGTCATGAAGAAATCCTCTGTCAAGGAGTACTGGTCCTGGGAACCCCTCGTCCGAACCCCTATCTTTGGCCAAGTAATGAGTAGAAATAGGTTCTCAGCCATAATGGGGAACCTTCAATTCATCGATAGCCTGGCAAGCCACACAAGAAACCAGGAACAACCAAGAGCTATGAAGGACCCCATGGAGAGGATAAGACCCATCTTCGAGTATCTAAAGGTGAAGTTTGCTGCCGCCTTTAATCCCCATCAGAAGCTGATAATTGATTAGAGTTTGCTGCTGTGGAGGGGAAATATTATCATCCGGCAGGACATGCCCAGCAAACGACATCGATATGGCCTGAAGACCTTCGTTATGTGTGACTGTCGCACCAGTTATATCCAGGACATAATTCTGTACATGGGCAGGAAGACAGAATTGGTGGAAACGAGGACATACAGAATTTCTGGGGCCGTCGTGATCACCATGATGGAGGGCTACTTGGACAGGGGCCACATACTGTACCTGGCCACTGGTACACCAGCCCCTCCTTTGCCAAGTTCCTGCATAGCCACACTACAAGAGTCTGTGGCACCGTCAGGAGGAATCGGACCTTCATGCAAAATCTACCACCCAGGCTGGAAAAGGGCTCCATCATCTACCTGCAGGCTAACAATGTCCTCCTGTTGTCCTGGATAGATAACCGGGATGTGAACGTCATCACAGCAGTCCACTGTCCCATCTTCCAAGACAGCAAACGTTGTGACAGAGCAACAGGTGAAATGATCAAGAAACCTTTGGCCATCTGCGACTACAACATCCATATACGTCTGGTGGACAAATCTGATGATGTCATCTCGGCAGTCGAGTGTGCGAGGAAGACAATGAGGTGGTATAAGAAGTTATTCTTCCACCTCCTCGATATCACCCTGTATAACAGCCACATCCTCCACGCAACAATCACCGGCAAGCAGGAAACGATGGAGAACTTCTGCATCGAGTTGTCCAGGGAGATGTTGAGGGAAAACATAACTGCCCCCCACGCCCAGCAACCCCCCGCACATCGACAGCCAGCAGCAGAAGGGATTGCCAGGCTGACAGAACGCCACTTCCCTGACTATGTGCCGCCCACAGAGAACAATGATAAACCCCGCAGACGGTGTCATGCGTGCCGGAACACGACACAGAGGGACCCTGTGAGATCAGATACCAGGTATATGTGCCTAGAATGTGGTGTTGCACCGTGCTTCCCGGACTGCTTCAGGGAGTATCACACCCTTGAACATTTCTAAAAGAGTGTGTTCAAAGACTGCGATAAAAGACGCTATCAAAAGTGAAGTGTGTGTACAAAAACGAAGTGTAAATAATATATATATACAAAGTGCCGAATACAATATGTAAGTGATAGTAACACTCAAATATACATAAAACAGTGACAGACACCAATAAGTGTAAATATAGCATAACCCTGTGAACAATGACGATAACAGTGAGATAGAATACGATAAAGTATAAGTACAAAATAACAGTTAGATAGAATACGATAAAACACAATACAAAATACCAGTACAAATACAATGTGAAAACCCATATTTCTAAGTCCAAAGTGCCTAAAACAATGTGTAAAACTCATATTATAACTATAAAACATACGATAAAGTATAAAATGAATAAACAGAGTGAGTGACAGAGGCAGACAATGAAAGTGAAAGTGGTGGGTGGAGCGTGTCGATCAGCTGGTTGTGTGTATGTGCGTGCGTTCTGTTATTGTCTGAGACCATGATGGCCGCCATTCGCCATGGTAACCAGGACGCGCGCGAGGCTTGCCACTCGTGAGCACTTATATAACTTGAATCTATGCACTTATCACACTGTAACTTCACTTATAATGACATTATGTGATACATCTTGCTAATATATATGAACTATGAAGGCACACTTGATGCTCAGGTGGTGTAAATAACCGTCACTCGAAAACTGGACGCATCGTACATCTGCCATGCTGCCGCGCTCAGCTGTGTCTTGCCGGGCGGGAATTTTGAAGGCCGCCCGGCATCAGCTGATGGCTGAGGCTGAACCCCCCCCCCATAGGATCCCCAAATATCCGAGGTGAGTGTTATCTTGTGTTATTATTCATTTCTCACCTATTTAAGCTATTTTAAAAAATATAAATAAGGCCATATCTGCGGGTCTCTCAGTGTACATATAATCTAAGCTAGCTGGGGTCCAGTGGGTTAATTGGCTTAGTTAATAAACATTTGAGAATCCTGAGCGGCTCTGGTATGTTGATAAAACTAATAAGATATTGTCTTCTAATAATTACGTTAGGAGGTTGAATAATAGTTTAGCGTGAAACTGACAATATTACGATTGTAAATAATGCATAGCAGTGTAATAGATGGTAACTTTGATTTTGTTGATCTAAATGTGTACTTATAATTTGGGTATTTTATGCGTGTTAACCCATTATCAACAATAGGTCTTTCTTGTTTTATAAGACGTTTAATACTTATGTAAGACGTTTTATTTAAACTGAATAATATCGCTTAACAAAAAGTATAACAAAATTGCGTCGTAATACTGACAATATTAATTTTGTATAGTGTTATATTCAATGTATATCATGCATGTTATAATGTTAACACTTTATCGATTGGCACACCTATAATGTATTACAGTAGGCATATGGCAAAAATTGAACGTATAATATTTACACACACACACACACACACACACCAGGTAATAAACTGGTATAAAATACGAAAAACCTCGACAAACGGCCATAATATATTTAATGCATGATACATACCCAATACATAAATTATCACAGTGACCGATTGTTTCAGTATATCCACTTTATACTATACAAAGATAATAAGACAATATTTACCCTCCATGCCATATATAATAGGACATTTATCACAACCTTAATTTACAATAAACCACTAAATAAACCAGTTAAGGCATTGAGCTAACTAACTAACTAACTAACACTTAATATGGATTTACAAGCGAGGTTTTGCTGCCAACCTTTGGTCTACAATAAAACAAATTCAGGCAACATTTTGGGACAAATTGACCTCGGCAACTACATTGGAATCAGATTATCAAAGGTCACACAATGCTAATATGACGGTCATTCAGAAGCTAAATTCGTTTGTATAAATCCGTCTTAAACGAAAACAATACATAAGAGGCAATTTATCGATTTACAAAATATATAACATTGAAGACATCATTAACATTGAGCACATGACGCTATCAGCCATACCATTGGTGGATCACTTAGCAATAATGACGATATTGGTGCCGTATATATCACTGAATTACTCCCTCACTGCTATCTATCTATCTATCTATTGCCTGACGCCGTGATCCCCGAAGGGGTGGGCACGAACGAACCGCCCCCATGCACCTCTGTCCCCATTCAGTCGACGCCCCTCCCCCCACCTAGCACCGCCTTCGTTCATGTACTTCCTCACTCCATCCTTCCACCTCTCATTCGGTCTACCTCTCCCTCTCTGTCCCTCCACCTCGCTCTTGTACACCTTCTTAGTCATTCTCTCGCTTTCCATACGTTCCATATGGCCGAACCATCTCAAGTTGTTCCTTTTCACACTTTCCAGCACATCTACCACCACACCACACCTCCTTCTTACTTCCTCATAAAGTCTGTCTATCCCTCCATGTAACTCCGCACGCACTCCTTAAGTAATTCATTTCCACTGCTCTCACTCTTGGTCTGAGTCTCTCAACCAACGTCCATGCTTCGCTTCCGTAAGTCAGTGTCGGGATTACCACACTGTCATGCAAGGACTTCTTCACTTCCATACTGACCACCCTATTTCTTGTTACTGCTTTTAGCGTTCCTACAACCCTCTTCCCCAGTTGTACCCTCTCCCGCACTTCTTCATCCATAGTCCCATCTTTACTCTACACACTGCCCAGATACTTATAAGAGTTGACGATCTCCATAGCCTGACCGTTCAGCTTCACCTCACACTCTGTGACTTCACCCTTTCGAAGACCATAACCTTGCTCTTCCCCGCATTTACCTTCAAATTCAGTTTTTCGCACACTGTTCCAAACTCATTTACCAGACCCTGCAACTCCCATTCATTATCACTCATCAGAACTGTATCATCCGCAAACAGCATTATAGGTAGCTTCCACTCAATTCCCTCCCTTTTCAGCGATACACCAACATCCACTGCTCTTGATAGTATTTCTTTCATGACTCCATCCATATATACAGTAAACAACCACGGGGACATCACACACCCCTTTTTCAAACTAACATTCAGGTCAAAGAACTCGCTCTGCTCACTCTCCACACGTACTGCCGCCTTTGCACCCTCATACATGCTCTTCACTGCTTTCAGCAACTTGCCCTCTACTCCATATATTCTAAGTACTTTCCACAAACCTTCTCTATCCACTCTGTCATAGGCCTTCTCCAAGTCCATAAAGGCAACATACACCTTTTGTTTCTTCTCCAGATACTTCTCCACAACACAATTCAGGGTAAAAATCTGATCTACACATCCTCTTCCCTTCCTAAAACCTCCCTGCTCGTCGCCTATCCATTTCTCCGTTCTCACTCTCACTCTCTCAATCACTACCCTACTGTATACCTTCCCTACTACACTTAGAAGACATATTCCTCGGTGGTTACCACACACTCCTCTTTCCCCTTTGCCCTTATATAGGGGGACTATTATGCCAGTCTTCCAGTCATCGGGGGCACTCCCCTTCTCCCATGCTAGTTTGCACATTTTCCATACCCATTCTATCACTATCTCACCACCATACCTCAACATTTCCCCACACACTCCATCTGTTCCTGGTGCTTTCCCCAACTTCACTCTTTTCATGGCTTCCCACACTTCTGACCTCCTGATCCCCACCTCCTCCTCCACATGAGCTTTGTTTATTTAACCCCTTGAGGGTTAGGACCCTTTTTAGAACCTTATTTTGGCTAACATTAGATAATTTCATGCAGGTTAGGAAGTATCTCGAGCAGTCAGAAGGTTAAATATGATCTCATTTAACCCTTTAACTCGCACAAATCACAACTATAGTCAATACAACCCAAGTAAAAACCTGATATAACAATTATTATTATTATACGAGTATATCTCATAGCTGGTGCTTTTGACTGTATATGCGAGGCAAGAATTGTGCGTTGAATTGGGAGGGGGAGTAACATCTTTTAACATATCTCGGCATTCTTGCCATTCAAATCGCTCTCATTACAGCAGAATTTTGACTAGAGGGTACTTCACACAGTCAGGAGTGCGAGCTAGAATCACTAGGAGTAGGTAAAAATTTGGATTCCTGGGCCTATTTGCGGTGAAAATCGATAAGTCCTAGTGACTCTAGCGATATCCTAGTGACTCCTGTTAGACTCCCAGTGACTCCTGACCAGTCGCGGGCGATTGACCCTGTCCGACAAAATGTTCGGCGTGATTAAGGGGGGCATTCGCTAAGTACACCATAACATTTGTTTTTCAGCTTAATGTTGAAAATCACACCCAAAAATCACCTGATATGTTCCCTGTCGTATCGTAGATCATCATGGCTCCCATACAATTATTTAATGTCATACCCCGCTTTAAATGGACACAACTCACATGCTTCAGCCAAGATTTTTAACACCCTGGACGCCAGGTACGTGTGACGCATATGGTACTCAAACTGTGAAGTTTCTGTATAAATATCGCCAATTTTGTACTTAATATATGCCCAGAAACACAACCCATGTCATTATATAATGGTAAAGAACTTCTGATGAAAATTGCAACTCATTCACTTTGAAAGTTTGATAATACAGAAATTTCCGTAACATCAAGTAATATCAAATTTTAAACTTAACTCCTTCAGACATATTATGTTCCAGTAAGTCTACGGAGGCGGGAGCCCGGTATCCTTGCCACCGCCTCGCACTACACTCACAACGACACTGCGGCCGTTAGAATTATCGGACGTGGGTGAGGTTGCCACCAACGGTTTTATCGTAAGCTAACTTATCGGACTTACTGAGCTCCATATGACGCTAGAGCGTCATATAACTTATTAGCGAGCCATGAAGATAAGTCCATATGACGCACTAGCGTCATACGAGTTTTTGGCGCACTCGGCCATATGACGCGGTAGCGTCATATATGTCTGAAGGAGTTAATTTTCTCAAAACAGATTATTTAGTATTTTGCATATATCAAAAAGGCATCTGCTCAGCCATTTATGGACCAATTTTAATTATGTAGGTGTAATTGTAATTGTAATTTAAAATGTAATATTCTTTGTATGAGGGAATTGCTCTAACTTAATAAACTCTGCGTAAGCAGAGTGGTATCGCCCCCCGTATAATGGTACATGCCGGCCGAAATGTTTGTCTGTCTGTCTGTCTGTCCGTCCGAGAACTCCTCATAGACCGTTTGACGGATTTTCGCCAAACTTCACACGAACCTTCGGTGCGTGAATTCAATTTTTTTTTTTTTTTTTTTTAATTTGTGCAATAGTTATGATCTTAACTCCAAAAAAATGTTTTGCCCCCTCCCCCACCCTGTACCTATTCCCTGTGTGTGTGTGTACCCTGTAGGGTGCACACACATCACAGAAAGCCACACATCATACACATGTCTCAGATGTGATGATAATGGCAAGACGTCTGTCTGTCTGTCCGATAACTCCTCCTAGACCGTTCGACGGATTTTCACCAAACTTCACACGAACATTCGGTGCGTGAATGCGACGGTAATTTTTTTTTTTTTTTTTTAATTTGAGCAATAGTTATGATTGTAGGTCCAAAATATGGTTTCCCCCCCCCCGCCCGACCCCCTCAGCAATGATGGCGTTGCCCCTATGGGGCAAAAATAACTTGCCCCGCATTTGTTAGGTTAACCCCTTCTGTACCGGCGTCTGTATTATTTGATTTCAGGTTCATTTAGACGATTTTATGAAGCTTAGGAAGAATATATGGTAGCTAAAAGGGTTAATTGAGATAGTCTGTGGCCTTTTAATGGCTAGACATCCTTCCTAATCTGAACAAAGTGGGCTAATAGTTGTCAGAATATAAGGAAAAGTACATCACTGGTAAAGAAGGGGTTAAGTTAGTTTAGTTGACATTAGAAGTGATGGTAGTAATAGTGGGGATATGGTGGTTGTAGTGATGATGGTGATAATAGTAGTGATGATGGTTGTAGTTGTAGTGATGATAATGACAGTAGTGAAGATGATGACAGTAGTAGATATGATGGTGAAAGTACTAGCTAGTAGTAGTGATAATGGTCATAATAGTAGTGATGATGGTGACAAGTAATGATGACAGTTGTAGTGATAGTAGTGATGATGGTGGTGACAGTATTAGTGATGATGGTGAAAGTTGTAGTGATGATTATAGTTGTAGTGATGATGAGAGTCGTAGTGATGATGGTAAGAGTAGTTGTGATGACTATAATAGTAGTACTAGTGATGATATTAATGATGATGGTGACTAGTAGTGATGATGGTGACCGATCGCAGAGTTAGGTATGCCGTTTTGATTTTGGGCAAAACGGCACGTCTACTGTATTATATGTATTGATAAATCTTATTTTTGTTTCATCTTCTCACTCTCGTTTCATGAATATAATTATTATTTATTTTAAATATTCATAACTGCTTTCATTAATGTCCTACATACAATTCCTCCTGACAAAATAACATTTATATAGAGTTCTTTCAGGGGTAGAACAAAGGAAAACCTCTAACTATAGGCATTTTAAAGCTATAGCCCTTTAAATATGGCCAACTAATTAGCAAAATATTATTGATTGTAATTTGTTATATGCTTGATATTATATATGCTTGATATTAGATCCCTGTTATGGAAAAACATATTTCAAAAGATGCTTAACCTTGTGTTAATATTTGACTGCCATAACATTATTTTTAATGTTCCTTCTTCTATAAAAGGCATGTGCCCCCTTAAAGTTTTCACCGTGAGTCGGACCACTCCCACTGAGTCCTGGGTGACTCCAAGTGACTCCTCTGTGACTCCTGTTAGACTCCCGACCAGTCGTGGGCGACTGGCTCTGTCCGACAAAATGTTCGGAGTGTTTAAAGTTTTCGCCAAGAGTTGGACCACTCCCAGTGACTCCCAGAGAGTCCTGGTGACTCCCAGTGACTCCCCTGTGACTTCCAGTGAATCCTGGTAACTCCCAGTGACTCGCGGTGATTCGTATCTGATTAGCGGACAGGTTTCTGTTTCACTTTTCAGTTTCACCGGGAGTCACTGGGATAAAGATAGGTAATACATGCGAGTCACTGAGGGTCACTTGGAATCGACGGGAGTCACCAGGAACCACCAGAAACCACTGGGAGTCACCAAACATGCTCTGCAAGTGGCAGGGGCGCCCACAGAGATACCTGTAGAGGGCACATATGTAATAAAGGGGCGACTATTCCTGGGTGTGGGTGGTGAGCGAAGCGAGCCTACTCAGCTGGGGATTCCTCCCCCTTATTACATTCTGCAGATTTTATGAAATTTAGGCTCATTCTGAGGCTAACAAAGTAAAGTGAAATGAAGGTGGATTATGAATAATAATATTCATATAAACCCGTAAATCTCGTCAACTGAAAATATAATATATACAGATACTTTAATATTTATGGTTGGAAAACACCACTGCGGCTTGAAGTCTACAGCGATCTCGGTAGTTGCTGATATGTGTTGGAGTTGTTATCATATTTTGTTGGGGAAGAGGCACCCATTGGTGGTGGCGATGGGGAATTATTATCGTCTGCTTAGTTATGGTGAGGGTGAATGAAGGTGGTTTAGTTCAGTTTGGTGGAGCTTCTTCTGGATTGACGAGAGTGGTGGAGACGTGTTTGTATGGTTTTGAAATGTCAACTTCTCCTGGTGCTGGTGAGTGGTGTTTTGGATTACATTTTCGAGGGGTGTTGTAGTCGCCGGGGTAGACTTTGAGTGAGCGGTATAGAAAGAATTACATAGGCATGACCGAGCTGCGCCTGTATCTATTAACAATGTCACTGGAATTTGTTGTATCTGTAGTTTTCCTGGTTACAACTTATATATAGGCATAGTATTAACCTGTGTAAGTACAATTGCCCACATAATTTCTTATTCACTCAGTGAATGTGTGTAGAGAAGGAAATAACTGTAGGAGAGGTACTTAATAATGTGAAGATAGTATGGTAAATGTTACAATACCCTACATTTATTCTCCAAGTTCTCAAACTCCCCTTACCTAACATAAGCAAAGTAACATAACCTATAATTATAACCTATTGTATGTAAATGGGGAATGATTATTTTCTGCTTAGTTATGGCAGGGCTGATGATGGTGGGGGTTAATGAAGGTGGTTTTGTCAGTTTGGTGGTGCTTGTTCTAAATTGACGAGAGTGGTGGAGACTCGTATATTGCACTAATCCGAAAATGACCGTTATTTTTATTTTGTTCAATACCTCGCATTTCATTGGCGGTTTTATCCCGGTGACTCCTGGTGACTCCCAGTATCTCGCCGTTACACTCCCGCTGACTCCTACGGTGTAGTGAGTGCACGGGGAATTTCGGACACTCGCGGTCATATTCCCAGGAATCAACAGGAGTAATTTCTCCAAGTGATTCTAGCTCGCACTCCTGACTGTGTGAAGTACCCTTTAGTCAAATGCCTTTTCTTAATCTATGAATGCCATACACAATTTTTTTTTTTTTTTAACTAGGTACCTTAAATAGTTTCTGTCCAAACCCTGAGGCAGATCCCACTAACCTTCATCAACCATACCACTGTTACCACTACCACTATATTCTGAACCACCTCCTGTACCTTGTCTCTGTCCAAACCCTGAGGCAGATCCAACTAACCTTCATCAACCATATCACTGTTACCACTACCACTATCTTCTGAACCACCTCCTGTACCTTGTCTCTGTCCAAACCCTGAGGCAGATCCCACTAACCTTCATAATGTTCTTCATGAGAGAGAGAGAGAGAGTTGGGAAGTCGAGCGAGATAATGTTATC
>JAGKTK010011836.1:0-28671 GCA_018397895.1 Paralithodes camtschaticus | reverse complement strand
TTTTTTTTTAATGCATAGATAAAGTTAATTGTAGCATGATTTATTTATTAGTACACAATAATTCCCTAAATACACAAACAAAAAGCAAAAATTATTGTTTTCAAATTCAAGAAGGATAAGACAGTGGTGGAAAGAAAGTCATTGATTGATTATGTATGTGTCGATGCACAAATGAAGATATCTGTGATGGAGGCTAGGCCGTATAGGGGTATTGGAGGGGGTCTGTTGGATCACTATATAGTAGTAGCTAAGGTTAGGATATAACAAAAAGTGGGTGAGGAGAGCTGGAGGGAGGCGAGAGGAAGGTGGAATGGTGAGGAGGGTGACGAGGTTACAGGAGGAGGACATCAGGGAAGAGTACAGGAGAGCAGTAGAAAGACGACTAGGTGGGTTCGACCTGGAAGTTATGGAGGAAGTGGAGGAGATGAGCAAGGTGCTTAGGGATGAGATCTGTGCAGCATGTGAGGAGGGGTGTGGAGTGAGGAGAAGAGGGACGGGAGTGAAAGGTACAGCATGGTGGACAGCAGAAGTAAAGATAGCTGTGGAAGAAAAGAAGCAAGAATATAGAGAGTGGTTGGGTAGTAGAGGGAATGAAGATTTCGAGAGACAGAAATGAGCCAGATACGTGGAGAGTAAGACGGTGGTAAGACGGTGGAGAATGTGAAAACTAGCATGGGAGAAGGGGAGTGCACCCGATGTCAGGAAGACTGTCATAACAGTCCCCCTATGTAAGGGCAAAGGGGAAAAAGGAGTGTGTGGTAACCGCCGAAGAATATGTCTTCTAAGCGTAGTAGGGAAGGTATACAGTAGGGTAGTGATTGAGAGAGTGAGAGTGAGAACGGAGAAATGGATAGGCGACAAGCAGGGAGGTTTTCGGAAGGGAGGAGGATGTGTAGATCAGATTTTTACCCTGAATTGTGTAGTGGAGAAATATCTGGCGAAGAAACAAAAGGTGTATGTTGCCTTTATGGACATGGAGAAGGCCTATGACAGAGTGGATAGAGAAGGTTTGTGGAAAGTACTTATAGCATATACGGAGTAGATGGCAAGTGGCTGAAAGCAGTGAAGAGCATGTACGAGGGTGCAAAGGCGGCAGTACGTGTGGAGAGTGAGCAGAGCGAGTTCTTTGACCTGAATGTTGGTTTGAAACAGGGATGTGTGATGGCCCCGTGATTGTTTACTGTATATATGGATGGAGTCTTGAAAGAAATAATGTCAAGGGAGGGAATTGAGTGGAAGCTACCTATACTGCTGTTTGCGGATGATACAGTTCCGATAAGTGATAATGAATGGGAGTTAGAGGGCCGACTTTTCAATGAGATTTTGTTGACAATTATGACCCTTATTTTGTAATATTAATTTACTTTGATACTTAGCAACCCAATAAAAATGAATACAAAATATGTAGTTTCTTACCTTCAAGAGTTGCATACCATGCAGGTCTTGAGCTGGTGATGACCACACCCACACAGACTTCTTGCAGCTTCTTCAGGTGATCGGGTAGTGCCCCTGAGAGTTGCGGCAGGTGTGGCAGGTGCGGAAGGTGTGACAGGTCGGACAGGTGCGTGCGGTCCACCGATACGTGCAGGTGTGGAGGGTGGCAGGTAATCCACACTCTCTTCATCGTCGGTACTGTCGTAATTGGAGGGAGGCCTTCTACGTTGCCGTGGTAGTCCTGCCTTCTTTGGGTGGGTGAAGGGTTGTATGGCAGCCGTGACTGCCTGCCTTTCCTGTCGCTCCTCCCTGCCCCTAAAAGAGAAGTCACGTCGTAATGACGCCAAAGTACTCCTGGTGGTACGTGGTGAAGACGGAGTGCTAGCATGAGGAGGTGTGGTAGCACGAGGAGGTGTGGGGGCATCCGTGTCTGGTGCCGGCACCACAGGGTTGGCGTGGGTGGCGACGGAGCGACACTGTGGGTGGGTTCTATATCTATAAGCTCGTCCTCGATGTTGTCATGTTCAGCTTCGTTGTCGCAATTGTTGTCAGAAAGCGAGAGAATGACTAAGAGGGTGTACGAGAGCTAGGTGGAAGGATGGAGTGAGGATGTATATGAACGAAGGCGGTGCTGGTTGGGGGGGAGGGGCATCGACTGACTGGGGATAGAGGTGCGTGGGGGCGGTTCGTGGGTGGCCACCCCTTCGGAGATTGCGGCATCAGGCAATAGACATATATAGATTTGTACATTTTGCCACATAAAAATAATAAAATTGTAACTTTCTTGTATGCCTCATCAACGCCTACCCTGATGCTGCATCACAACGTAGATCCTTTCGAATATTTACAACTCGTTCTCCAGTAGTCCTGTGATTGGCGAAGTCGTAGTTTTTTTCTGGATGTTATCATGCTGTGGCAGGCCAAGGTTGCTAGGGCTTGTCTGTTGGCAGGTGTATATCCTCATCTCTGAGGGCAGCTGTGATCTGTTCATGTCGTAGCTTCCGGCTGCCCACTCCCCAACAATGCCTGCCCTCAGTCCCATCTTGGCAGTGATTTTCCCTACATTTTCTACTGAGAAGTGAGAGCAACATTGGCCGTCGGTGTTGTTGCCCTCCCGATTCACAAACATCTTACATTTTGGCCTTACCCATGTGGCAACTACTGGGCGATAATATTTCATGTATGCCTCAAGAGCAGCTGCCTCTGTATTGCCTAAGTAGAAGATGCAGGGGTCTTTGGCCCCCGTTTTGTGTCGTGCTACTCTACCATCTTCTACGCCGGTTGTGCTTCCCTCGTAGGCACTGACTGTAAATTCAGTAAACTCCTGATTTCTTCGTAGGCAGCGAACGAACAGTCTCACAATCAGTGCATCTCTCAGGTTGACTTATTCTTTCTTCATATGATGGCTTGCTGGTGCACGGCCATCGTGGATTAATGATTCAGCATTGTTTATGAGAATTTCAATAGCATCATTAGTTTCTAGGCTATGCGCATCCTCCATTGGCAATATCTCGGCCTCATTTTGCTGTATATGGTGTCTCTGTCCCACCTCATCCATGCCAAAGTATTTTGTGGAAGAAAATATGACAGAACACAATAAATAGTGGTACATGTGGAATCACTTTGTTTACATACAATTATAAAAAAAAAAAAAAAATCAAGTACTTCTCAATGAATATGCCTAAAACTCACTATGAACATACATATGCACCCAATGAACCAAATCAGCATATAAATAACCATCCCAAAACACACGAAAGTAATAAAAATAAGGGCAAACGAAAAAGGCCAAAATAAGTATTATTTGACGTTACATTGAGAGGGCCGACTTTTCAATGAGATTTTGTTGACAATTACGACCCTTATTTTGTAATATTATTTACTTTGATACTTAGAAACCCAATAAAAATGAATACAAAATATGTAGTTTCTTACCTTCAAGAGTTGCATTCCATGCAGGTCTTGAGCTGATGGTGACCACACACAGACTTCTTGCAGCTTCGGCAGGTTATCGGGTAGTGCCCCTGGGAGTTGCGGCAGGTGTGGCAGGTGCGGAAGGTGTGACAGGTCGGGCAGGTGCGTGCGGTCCACCGATACGCGCAGGTGTGGAGGGTGGCAGGTCATCCACACTCTTCATCGTCGGTACTGTCGTAATTGGAGGGAGGCCTTCTACGTTGCCGTGGTAGTCCTGCTTTCTTTGGGTGGGTGAAGGTTTGTATGGCAGCCGTGACTGCCTGCCTTTCCTGTCGCTCCTCCCTGCTCCTAAAAGAGAAGTCACGTCATAATGGCGCCAAAGTACTCCTGGTGGTACGTGGTAAAGATGGAGTGCTAGCACGAGGAGGTGTGGGGGCATCCGTGTCTGGCGTCGGCACCAGGGTTGGCGTGGGTGGCGACGGAGCGACAATGTGGGTGGGCTCTATACCTATAAGCTCGTCCTCGATGTCGTCATGTTCAGCTTTGTTGTCGCAATTGTTGTCAGAATCACTAGAGACGTCCTCAAAGTCGTCCAACATCGAAGAGATGTCATCCTGGGAGAGTCCTCGCCGGGCCATGGCGACTGCTGTGAAAGAACAGAATTTGTTTTTAGGATATATTTCTAGTGGCAACATCGGGCATGGTGCCAGCTACTATGGGTACACATCCTCAACTTTGGCAGGTGACGTTTTTCTTTTCTTTTCTGGAAAATAATTCAATATTCATGCGAGATATGTCTATTTAATGATTCAAAATATTTATAATAAAAGTTGTATATACTGTTTTAGTTTGCATATAATTTATTACAAATGCATTACAATGTTTCTTTACTTTAAAATGAATTGTTTTTATTTCTGTAATGTTTGACCTATTATAATAAGAAAATAATTGAATTATGGAAAGCAAACCTAACATACGTGTCTGAGGAGTTGCTGGTATTCCAAGGAGTCTTTGTTTTTCTTAAGTGCATATCGATCCGTTTAACTGATTTTGGGCAGAAGGAACAATCTTATAGGTTTGTTTTCTTTGCATTTGTTGGTGGCAGGGGCCTTTTCTTAGAGAACCTATTTGCTGCAGCCAAAACATTCTCTCTATCATCGTTAGTTAGGTACGAGTGGCAAACGGCCATGTGCTTCTGTAGGTTGGCTGATTCGCTGTAGCAACCGGCGACTGGGCATGGTCTGCCTGGTCTCTTTGTTGTCTTGATGATCGCTTTGGGCTATTTACGATTTGGGCCTTTGTTTCCATTTAGAAGCTTTATTGCACACTGCCACTGCAGGAGTATAATATTCTTTTCTCGGCCTTTCTCTTTGGCGTGTGCATAAACCTTTAACCGTCCTGGTGGTGTAATGGTTAAGGTGGCAAAAATCTGTGTGTGATAACCCGGGTTCGAATTCTGGCGGATCATATATACTTTAATTAATTTCATTGCGGGTGTTGGGTGTTGTGGTGAAATTAATAAAATACAGATTCAGTTCATCAAGTTCATCTTTTTTATTTTGTATTTGTTGGTCATAGAAATTATCAACAGTCCGTAAAGTCTTAATATTGCGGACACGTTCGATCTCATTGTTCAGTTGTCGTCTATGATGTTTAGAGAGGTGCTTCGTCGCATATATTCGGTTATGTAGACTTTGAAATATAAGCCACCATACATAGTTAAGTCACCAACCCTCTCTTCGGTTAGTTCTGTGAAAGAAAGAAAATTCTTTGAAATGCTAGATTACAATAAAATTATTAGGAACACAAACATATAACACATCGCAAGTATAACACAAGGGGAAATTTAAGAAAAAATAAAGATACCAGCTCACCAGTTGTTTCAAGTAGCACGTCATCTGTCTCATTTATACCACTATGCATCGCTGCTTCATCTTCTTCCTCTTCTTCGTGCCTGAAAATGTGAAAATGTTTTCATTCGTTCAAATACTATTGAGCAATATTGTCATTGAGATCATATTTTCATGAGAAAATGTAATAAATGATACTTACAATTAATCTTGGAGCTGGTCTTTTTTTCCCGTTTCGACATAGTCTTTTTGTATACGTTGCTTTGCTGGTGCACGTCCATCGTGGATTAAGGATGCAGCATTATTTATGGGAATTTCAATAGCGTCATTAGTTTCCAGGGTATGCACATCTTCCATGGCTAACAGCTCAGCCTCATTTTGCTGTTTACGGTGTTCTCCTTGTCCCACCTCTTCCACGCCAAAGTATTCTGTGGAAGAATATATGACAGAACCTCATGCAATAATGTCGATCAGAGAACATAATAATTAGTTGTACAACACGTGGAATCATCACTTTTACAAATATAAACACGAACATATGAAACATTCAAATAATTAATCGATAGCATTATACTTACTATTTGCTTTAATTGGCGACAGCTCGCCTGACCGGGCCTAGGAGATTTTCTGTTACTTGGAATTGTCGATTCTCTATTTCTTTGAGAAAGTTGAGAGCATGCGTTCAGGAGTCGGTCATCATTATGAGTGTGCTCGCGGAGAGGGTTTCAGAGCGTGCCATTAACCCCTTCTGTTCCGGCGACGTCCTTTTAATTTAATTTAATGTTAGCTACTATTAGACGAATTTCTTCAGTTTAAAAAGTGCCTCCAGCAATTGACAGGCCGGGAACTAACGCAAAACCCGTTTTAATACCACAGAACATTCTTAAACTACAGAAATTTGTATAAATATAGCTAGAAAAACTTAAAAAGCCGTCGCCGGTACAGGTTAATTAAGGGTCCTCCGGTCATGACAGCTTCTCGGGTGAGTTGAATTATCTTAAGACACCCCTCCCCAAAGGTAGTTGTACAACACGTGGAATCATCACTTTTACAGATATAAACACGAAAATACGAAACATTCAAATAATTAATCGATAGCATTAAACTTACTATTTGCTTTAATTGGCGACAGCTCACCTGACCGGGCCTAGGAGATTTCCTGTTACTTGGAATTGTCGATTCTCTATTTCTTTGAGAAAGTTGAGAGCATGCGTACAGGAGTCGGTCATCATTCTGAGTGTGCTCGCGGAGAGGGTTTCAGAGCGTGCCATTAACCCCTTCTGTACCGGCGACGTCCTTTTAACTTTATTTTGGCTACTATTATACGATTTTCTTCAGTTTAAAAGTGCCTCCAGCAATTGACAGGCTTGGAACTAACGCAGAACCCGTTTTAATACCTCAGAACATTCTTAAACTACAGAAATTCGTATAAATATAGCTAGACAAACTTTAAAAGCCGTCGCCGGTACAGATTAATTAAGGGTCCTCCGGTCATGACAGCTTCTCGGGTGAGTTGAATTATCTAAGCCCCCCTCCCCAAAGGTATTTCTCGCAATTTCCTCCTCTGTTCCGCGTGACCCAAAGAGGGCATCTCTAAAGGGACAATCATATAGGGTTGTTTTCTTTGCATTTGTTGGTGGCAGGGGCCTTTTCTTAGAGAACCTACTCGCTGCAGCCAAAACATTCTCTCTATCGTCGTTAGTTAGGTACGAGTGGCAAACGGCCATGTGCTTCCGTAGGTTGGCTGATTCCCTGTAGCAACCGGCGACTGGGCATGGTCTGCCAGGTCTATTAATGTCTTTCTGATCGCCTTGGACTATTTACGATTTGGGCCTTTGTTTTCATTTAGAAGCTTTCTTGCACACTGCCACTGCAGGAATATAGTATTCTTTTCTCGGCCTTTCTCTTTCTTCAGTTCATCTAGTTCAGCTTTTTTCGTTTGTATTTGTTGGTCATAAAATGATCAACAGTCCGTAGAGTCTTAATATTGCGGACACGTTCGATCTCAGTGTTCAGTTGTCGTCTATGATTAATCTTGGAGCTGGTCTTTTTTCCCGTTTCATCACTGATATAAACGCTAAAACTATCGTTATACATTACTTCTATAAAATCCAATATGATGAGAAAATATTCTTAACATCACCATCATGTTCAGCGGAAAATATAGCTATGGTTTAGTATGTATGATAATACAAATATGTTATTTAGCCGGTTTCGGAAATATTGTGAAGAAAAGTTACACATACCACAATTCGTAGCAGAAATATTTACGAATACTAATTGTATACGACAACCATTATAGATTCACTATTTTGTTGTGATAGATAGAAACATACCACAATTTCCAGCAGAAATATTTACGAATATTAATTGTATACGATATAACCATTATACAATAGATACACTATTTTTGGGTTGATAGAAAAAATATTGTTGTATAGATTCCCTCTATCTTGTGAAGTGTATTTCAATGCAGTTGGGGTGATATGTGTGGATAAAAAGGAGCGATAACATTATTATGTTGGCCGCGGCTAGAAGCTTTTTGGCCCAAGCTGGAGTACTAGCTTAGTAGGGCGGGCGAGCGATTTACTATACTGTGCGTTTTTTACAGGGTAGGTGGGAGGTGGAGAGCGCGGCTCACTTCCTATGTAGGCGGGAGAGGGTAGGCCAGGCACGCCAAAGTTTAATGTACCACTGTGTAAAAATCATACAATCCATCATAATAATGTTTCGAGTTACGCACCATTTTTCACTTTTTAGATTAGATATGTAAGTTATATATATTTCATATTTTGAAATATAGGATTCAGGTTTTATACACTCCTACGAGCAGGTTCAAGCGCAACATGATAAATATTGTTGTATAGACTTCCCTCTATACTGTGGAGTGTATTTCAATGCAGTTTGGGGTGATATTTATGGGTGAAAAGGAGCGATAACATTATTATGTTGGCCGCGGCTAGAAGCTTTTTGGCACAAGCTGGAGTACTAGCTTAGTAGGGCGGGCGAGCGTCTTTACTATACTGTGCGGTTTTAACAGGGTAGGTGGGAGGTGGAGAGCGTGACTCACTTCCTATGTAGGCGGGAGAGGGTAGGCCAGGCACGCCCAAGTGTTAATGTACCACTGTGCAAAAATCATACAAATCCTTCGAGTACTTTTCGAGTTAAGGGTACTTCACACAGTCATGAATGCGAGCTAGAATCACTAGGAGTAGCTGAAAATTCCGATTCCTTGGCTTATTCGCAGTGAAAATCGATGACTCCTAGTGATTCTAGCGATATCCTAGTGATTCCTGTTAGACTCCCAGTGACTCCAAACCAGTCCCGGCCGATTGGCCCTGTCTGACAAAATGTTCACCGTCTTAAAGGTTCTCGCCACGAATCGGACCATTCCCTGTAATACTTCTCACGTGAAAGTATACTATACAGTATACGGGTAGTTAACTTTTCTCGGTCAAACATTATAAATATACCTAGTATTAACCTTATAAGTACAATTTCCCACAAGACATTGTATTCACCCAGTGACTGTGTGTAGAGAATGAAATTACGGTAGGTGTGGTAATTAACAATGTGAACAATGTATGGTCAATGTTACAATACCCTACTTGTAGTCTACAAGTTCTGCAACTCCCCTTACCTAACATAACGAGAGTGGTGGAGACGTGTTTGTATGTGTTTTGAAATGTCAGATTCGTTTGGGGGTGCAGAGTAGAGTTTGGATTACTACTTGGAGGGGCGTTGTAGTCGCCGGGTTAAAGTTTGAGCCAGCGGAATCATGGCTTGGTGGTTGTTCAGGGGCCGTTGTAGTCGCCGGTTAATAATCTAGAAGTTCTGCAACTCCCCTGACCTAACCTAAGCAAACTAACACAACCTATAAGTGTTACCTATATTAGGTAATCGTATGAAATATTACAGAACCCGGTAACGAATGAAAACAAGAAGATGTGATGGATTAAATATATTTGTGCACCATTTTTCACTTTTTAGAAATGTAAGTTATATTTCATATTTTGAAATATAGGATTCAGATTTTATACACTCCTATGAGCAGGTTCAAGCGCGACATGATACAAGATCTATACACTTCTATGTGCAAGATAAAGCATAGTACGACCAAATACGAATATACAGTATATACTTACAACAAAACTCTGTTCGGCGGCCGTAATCGCGAGAGAGAGAGAGAGAGAGCCGGCGGCGGAAATGTCACCACGGTGGACGAGTGGAACACCTCGAAGATGTGTCCTCATTGCTAGGTACGGGCCTCTTGTCCGAAGGCTAATCACTGACTGACCCGCGGTCAAGCACTGTTACCTAAGAATATCTCGCATTGGCTCAAAGCACTAGCCGCTACCCTGTACAGATGAACGAAGCACTAGACGATACCCTTAGGAACGAAGCACTAGACGGTACCCAGTCCAGATGGGCGAAGCACCTAGACGGTACCCTGTCCAGATGAACGAAGCACTCGACGGTACGCTGTCCAGATGAACGAAACACTAGATGATACCCTGCCAGGTGAACGAAACAATAGATGGCACCGTGCCCTAATGGAAGACGCACTAGACGGTAGCCTGCCATTCTCGAAAAAAATTATATATAGATTTTCCGCACATGGAGAGCCAATAATTTAAGTCTCTATTCACATTACGGACAGGCCAGTTGCAGGATGACGTTCCCTAAGAAGTCTCTAACCTCTGGTACAGCAAGGGTTCCGCCATACTGCAGCAATTAGTATTACGGACAGCCCATTTGCAAGAGTATTTGTGGAAACTTTTTCACATACAAAGCTTGACCTAGGTGTATAAAACGTTATATACGAAGCATTGATTAGATGACCGACACACTAAACGAAGAATTGGGGGAGGTACATTTTCCTGTGAAACGCCTTTGAACATTGCCTCAGCCGTCATCGAGAAATGATGGAGAGTCACTCTTCGAACAATTTAGCTTTCTCGAAAAAAAGATTGTTCGTAATTTGTCCACAAAAGATTTCACACACACAAATTTAGACCCTCCCCCGCCCCAAAAAAGGTTCACCGCCAACTCAAGTCGAATAGCAGATTTTATTGTTGGTGAGTCGCCTGCCTGGGGTTGTCGGAGCTCTCGAATCAAAGTATTTCCGATCGCTCCCAAAGCCCACCAACTCACGTTGGACAGCAGAAGATCGCCTAAATGTTTGTGTGAAAATACACGAACATATGTTTTTTCGTGAGAGATAAATGTTTCGAAGTGCAACTCTCCATCATTTTTCGATGACGGCTGAGGAAATGTTCGAGGGCGTCTCACTGGCAAATTTACCTCCCTCAATGATTCATATAGTGTGTCGTTTACACCTAGGTCATGCTTCGTATTGTACGTCATAGAGTATCTCTGCCCAGAGATTGGTCCATAGAGTACATATGACCTAGAGGTGAAAGAAGACGCCACAAATCTGTAAATAGGGATCCGCACGTTCGAGGGATGGCAGCATGATCACAATAGGAGGGGAGGGTCCCCACAAAGACATTATATTGACTATCCTCGGTCCCATTAATTCACGCTTTCGTCTCCAGGTCATATGTACTCTATGGATTGGTGTACCTGCGAGGTGTGAACAATTTGAACACTATTTTTTTGGAGAGAGAGATTTTGGAGAGAGAAAAGATTTTCGGTGAGGTACGCCATCGCATATTTCTCCAAGATTTATCGAGGTCTGTCACATGACAACGACGCTGGTCATGGTTTCCTCTCACTCAAGTTACCGAAAGATTGGTCTACCTGCGAGGTTTGCGTTCGTTGCTCCGAGAGGAACAATGACCAGCGTCGTCGAAGATGATATTTCAATATAAAGGGTCCAATGTAGCCCAGAAACTCTTCCCAGATTCGACTACGTCGTCGCTGACATTACAGAGAGGCTTCCAGGTGGAAAAAAACAAAATTGTGTAAACAATTAATGATTTTCAATACAACAAAGATTATGTAATAGTTGTTTTTATTTCTTAACCGGCTATATTTTTGTCAACTGGCTAAACCATATGTCAGACCCAGAATTCTTCCGCAGGAGCGGTCAGGAAGAAGAATCCAAAGTTACACAGTCAGAGCGACATATTTCAACGTGTCTTCTCCCTCCCTCCCTCACTGAATGTGGGGGCAGCCCTGTATGAGCGGAGCACGGGTTAGAAGTTGTTTGAGAGACTGGGTTGGGGTGGGGGAGCAGTGTTGTGTATATGTTGTGTATTCGGCGGAGCGATATTGTAGATGGACAATTGGCCGCTCCTCAATCTTGAGGGGTTGGCGTGCGATGATCTGTGTAATTCACCTGCCTCGGTTATTGTTTTTGGAGTGAATGCTATTGGGTGTGATTCATTCGGGTTCGCTTATGAGTTAGTAGCTCTATACCCCTATGCTGATGAGTACAGAGAGAGAGACGCAATCTATCCAGAGATCGGATAGATTTCTATTCGAGAGGCCTCCCAACGACCCTAGGCAGAGGACTCTAATTAACCCACAAAAAATTATTCCTCTATTCAAAAACGAGACTTCGCTGTGATGTGAAAAAGTTTTAACAATATTTTTTGCCAGAGAGGTAAATATTTCGGAGAACCACTCTCCAATTTTTCTCGATGTGGTACCCTATCTCGTTTCATAACACCGAATACTGCATTGTCTGTGCATTTTCCTAAAAATAAGTACATCTATGTGGAAAATTACAAAAACCAAGGACTCACGTAGTACAATTTTATTATTCTTATTAGGCAAAATGTACAAATAATTAATTGATATAGGGTCGAATATGGTCGGAGGGACATGGTAATACAATTTTGCTAGTTGGTCCACATACCAAAGGGTTATTTCATTCAAATTCCAACCTTACCTCAAATATCCCTGTACGACCATTTGCTCTCTAAAGGGATAAAATATAGTTCTATATTTTGTTTATTTTAATAAAAACAAATGAGAGTGGTCTGCCGAGGTCTTTCTGAAAAAATTCTAGAATGCCGAGGGTCATTGGAGGACCCTCGAATCGAAATATATCAGATTGCCACGAAAGCGAAGTCGAGAAATATTCGAGAGTATCTCCCCGAAAAATTAACCTCTTATGAAAAATTTGAACAATATTAGTTTCCTGTTGTGAAAAATCTGAACAATAATTTTTTGAGAGAGGTGAATTTTGGGGGATAAACTTCTTATGAAATATTTGAACAATAATTTTTTTCCAGTTGTGAAAAATTTGAACAATTGAACAATATTGTTTTTGGGAGAGAAGTGATTTTTTTTTTTGGGGGGGAGGGGAGACACTCACGAACATTTCTCGATGTCAGCCTTCATGGCGATCGATCGGATAGATTTCTATTTGAGAGGCCTCCTAACGACCCTCGGCAGAAGACTCCAAATTTAACCCTAAAAATATTCCGCTATTCAAAAAAAGAGACTGCTGTGGTGTGAAATATTTTAACAATATTTTTGTAGAGTGAAATACTGGATCGTCTGTGGTTTTTCCTATAAATAAATACAACTATGTGGAAAGTTACAAAAACAAGAAATATAGTAGTAGAGTAGTACAATTTTATTATTAATTTTATTATTCTTATGTGGTGTGTGGGGAAATGTTGAGGTATGGTGGTGAGATAGTGATAGAATGGGTATGGAAAATGTGCAAACTAGCATGGGAGAAGGGGAGTGCACCCGATGACTGGAAGACTGGCATAATAGTCCCCCTATATAAGGGCAAAGGGGAAAGAGGAGTGTGTGGTAACCACCGAGGAATATGTCTTCTAAGCGTAGTAGGGAAGGTATACAGTAGGGTGGTGATTGAGAGAGTGAGAGTGAGAACGGAGAAATGGATAGGCGACGAGCAGGGAGGTTTTAGGAAGGGAAGAGGATGTGTAGATCAGATTTTTACCCTGAATTGTGTTGTGGAGAAGTATCTGGAGAAGAAACAAAAGGTGTATGTTGCCTTTATGGACTTGGAGAAGGCCTATGACAGAGTGGATAGAGAAGGTTTGTGGAAAGTACTTAGAATATACGGAGTAGAGGGCAAGTTGCTGAAAGCAGTGAAGAGCATGTATGAGGGTGCAAAGGCGGCAGTACGTGTGGAGAGTGAGCAGAGCGAGTTCTTTGACCTGAATGTTGGTTTGAAACAGGGGTGTGTGATGTCCCCGTGGTTGTTTACTGTATATATGGATGGAGTCATGAAAGAAATACTATCAAGAGCAGTGGATGTTGGTGTATCGCTGAAAAGGGAGGGAATTGAGTGGAAGCTACCTATACTGCTGTTTGCGGATGATACAGTTCTGATGAGTGATAATGAATGGGAGTTGCAGGGTCTGGTAAATGAGTTTGGAACAGTGTGCGAAAAACGGAATTTGAAGGTAAATACGGGGAAGAGCAAGGTTATGGTCTTCGAAAGGGGTGAAGTCACAGAGTGTGAGGTGAAGCTGAACGGTCAGGCTATGGAGATCGTCAACTCTTTTAAGTATCTGGGCAGTGTGTTGAGTAAAGATGGGACTATGGATGAAGAGGTGCGGGAGAGGGTACAACAGGGGAAGAGGGTTGTAGGAACGCTAAAAGCAGTAACAAGAAATAGGGTGGTCAGTATGGAAGTGAAGAAGTCCTTGCATGACAGTGTGGTAATCCCGACACTGACTTACGGAAGCGAAGCATGGACGTTGGTTGAGAGACTCAGACCAAGAGTGAGAGCAGTGGAGGGACAGAGGGGGAGAGGTAGACCGAATATGAGGTGGAAGGATGGAGTGAGGAACTACATGAACGAAGGCAGTGCTGGTTGGGGGGAGGGGCGTCGACTGACTGGGGACAGAGGTGCATGGGGGCGGTTCGTTCGTGGCCACCCCTTCGGGGATCACGGCGTCAGGCAATAGATAGATAGATAATTCTTATTTGGCAAAAATGTACAAATAATTAATTAAAATAGGGTCGGAGAGGAGAGACAATTTTGCCAACCTTACTTCAAACATCCCTGTAAGGTCATTTACCCGTTACCCCATTAAATACTAATATTTGTGTTTGGTTTGCCGTGTCCCAATACCAAATGTAATAGTTTTGTTTATTTTTGTTCTCCTCCCGACTTTATTTGACTGTCGTATTTCAGTCGTTTTGAATCTACCATAAATAGAGTTCTTTCTTTCTAGGTAGAGAACATTCCAATCAATTTCCCGTCTCCCTATACCTTTTCGGGGGAATTTACCCATTAAATGCTTCACATCCTCATATATAGTCGAATTCGTTTGAATTGGCAATGATGGCATTTTGAAAATGTTGACAGATCCATGATTTATCAATTTTGAAGTCTTCTTGACGATGGAAATTGTCGATGCTTCTCTGATCGACCCCTCCAGGGCTGCTTGGTTCATCTGCATCTGTGATCCTGCACTTTCTATGATGGTTGGTGTAACTGGCGAAAAAGGCCCTTGCTCTTCCATAAGAGTCGTTGCCTCACTAATGGACCCCTGGAGAACCGCAGACCTTGATCCACAGACCGAAACTGACAAGGTTGATTCATATCTGAAGAGTAAAAAACAATTATATAGTATAATATAAAGTTGCTCAGTATATGTTATAATAGTAATTATTATTATTATTATTATTATTATTTCCAAATATTAATCACACTATAATAATATTTAATAATAGTATTGCAATTATATAAATTTCAATTAAATGTAAGTAATAAATATATAACTTACACATTGTCCTCCTGAAGTGTTGTCACCTCGCTAACGGATCCGTGCAGCACTGCAGACCGAGATCCACAGCCTGGAACTGAAAATCCGTGTTTTGATGCAGATGACGTACGGTACTCCTGAATTGTAGTCACCTCGCTACCGGATCCTTGTAGCACTGCGGACAGAGATCCACAGTCAGGAACTGACAGAGTCCCATCATCCAAGGGTACATTACTTAACTGTAGCCTGAAAAGTGTGGGGCAAAAAAATATACATAAGTTGTTATAATGCAAATATAAAGTTAATTGTAGCATGATTTATTATATTAGTATACAAAAATTCCCTAAATACACAAAAAACTAGGATTTTGTTTTCAAAATGTTGTGTACTTACCTGGGAGGAACGTATTCTGAAGGACCAGCAAGAGGACAGGCCACACTTACATCCTGTGAAGGCTTTGAAGGGCGTGACATTCTAGCGTCCTCCCCCAGCTCCATTAATGGCAAGCCATGCTTTTTCCTGAAAGAAGATAGAAATTCCTACTGTTAGTATTCTCACTATATTTCTCCTGAAACAAATTTAACCCTTTATCTGGCAAATGGCCTTACAGGGATATATGAGGTAAGGTAGGATTTTTAATGCAATAACCCCCTGGCATGTGGATTAACTGACAACATTATATTACCTTGTGTCTCTCACCTCTCAGACCCAAACTCCAGTAATTATTTGTAAATTTTGCTAAATAAAAATAATACAAATGTAAAGTTTCTGTATCAAAGTATTATTCACACTGCAATAATATTTAATAATATTATTGTATATATTTAAATTAAATGTAAGTAAAAGTAATAAACTTACACATTGTCCTCCGGAAGTGTTTTCACATCGCTAAAGGATCCTTGCAGCACTGCGGACCGAGATCCACCTAGAACAGAAGATCCGTGTTTTGATGCAGATGGTGTATGGTCCTCCTGACTTGTAGACTCCTCCTGAATTGTAATCACCTCACTAATGGATCCTATCAGCACTGCGGACAGAGATCCAGTCTGGAACTGACAGAGTCCCATCATCCAACGGTACATTAGTTGACTGTCGCCTGAAAAGTGTGGGACAAAAAATATACATAAGTTGTTTTAGAGGAAATATAAAGTTAATTGTAGCATGATTTATTAGTATACGATAATTCCCTAAATACACGAAATACTTTGTTTTTCTTCACATTGTGTGCACTTACCTGGGTGGAACGTATCCTGAAGGAGCGGGAAGAGGACAGGCCGCACTTACATCCTGTGAAAGCTTTGAAGGGCGTGACTTTCTGGCATCCTCTCCCAGTTCCATTAATGGCAAGCCATGCGGTTTCCTGAAAGATTATAAAAATGCCGGCTGTTAATATTCTCACTATTTGTCCTCTGAAACAAATTTAATACTTTAGCGGGCAAATTACCTTTGAGGAAGGTTGGAATTTGAATGCAATATCCCTCTGGCATGTTTACCAACTGGCAAAATCATATTACCGTGTGTCTCTCACCTCTCTGACCCCATTTTAACCCCTTATTAGCGGCTCACCACATAAGTCGAGTTAAACAAATCTGGACTAACTAGCGGCGCTCGACATAACTCGAGTGGCAATTTCAGCACGTAATGTTGCTGAGAGAGAGAGACAAGTGGTGGCAGGAGACTAGCGAGCGTATGACTGCTCCAGACCACCGCGGCGAACCTACTGACACGAATCTCAGCTCCCTCCTCCCTCTCTCACTCGCTACTTACTCAATTATATGGGGAAAGTACCGAAATACCTGCTTTTTGCACTCGCGTTGCACGGTTATTGCAAGAAAACTATCCATCATACAAGGATCGTTATGGTGTCATTCGAAAGCTCTGTTCATGCCCTTTCAGGGATAGATACTTGTTTTACGTTCTGGGTCTTATTTAGGCATGAAAATGATCACGTAAACAGCCCTATTTTGGCTAAAAACACCCCGCTGGGCGGTACATATAAATAAACCGCAGAGGCCGCTCGTTATGTGTTAATGAAGCATTTGTACATTTTGCCAAATAAAAATAATAAAATAGTGACTTTTATGTAAGCCTCATTAACACCTACCCTGATGCTGCATCACAACGTAGATTCTGCAGACTGTTCACAACTGTTTCCAGTAGTCCTGCGATTGGTGAAGTCTTAGTAATTTCTGCATGTTGTCATGCTGTGGCAGGCCAAGGTTGCAAGGGCTTGTCTGTTGGCAAGCGTATCCTCATCTTTGAGGGCGGCTGTGATCTGTGCATGTCGTAGCTTCCGGCTGCCCACTCTCCCAGCAATACTGCCCTCAGTCCCATCTTGGCAATGATCTTCCCTACATTTTCTATTGAGAGTCGAGAGCAACATTGGCCATCGGGGTTGTTGCCTTGCCGATTCACAAAAATCTTACATTTTGGCCTTACACATGTGGCAACTATTGGGCGATAATATTTCATGTACGCCTCAAGAGCAGCTGCCTCTGTATTGCCTAAGTATAAGATGCAGGGGTCTTTGGACCCCGTTTTGTGTCTTGATACCTGTATGCAAGTTACCTTTCTGCCATCTTCGACTTCTGTTGATCTTCCCTCGTATTCGCCGATTGTAAATTCAGTAAACTCCTGATTTCTTCGTAGGTATCGAACAGACAGTCTCACAATCAGTGCATCTCGCAAGCTGACAAAATCTTGTTTTAGAAGTGGCTTTGCTAGTGCACGTCCATCGTGGATTAATGATGCCGCATTGTTTATTGGAATTTCAACAGCATCATTAGTTTCCAGGAGATGTACATCTTCCATCGCCAAAATCGCGGCCACGTTTTGCTGTTTACGGTGTTCTTTCTGTCCTACCTCTTCCGTGCCAAAGTATTCTGTGGAAGGAAATAGGACATAACACAATAAATAGTTGTACAACTTGTGGAATCACTTTTACAAATATATAAAACGAAAATCCTAAACATTCAAATAATTACTAGATAACATTAACATTATACTTACTTTTTGCTTTGGAGACCGCTCGCCTGACGGGGCCTAGGAGAGTTTCTGTTACTTGGAATTGTTGATTCTCAGTTTCTTTGAGAAAATTGAGAGCATGCAGACAGGACTCCGTCATCATTCTAAGTGTGCTCGCGGAGAGGGTTTCAGAGCGTGCCATTATTGATCCTCCGGTCATGACAGCTTCCCGGGTGAGCTGAATTATCTTAAGCCCCCCAAAGGGATTTCTCGCAAATTCCTTCTCTGTTCCGCGTGGCCCAAAGAGTGCATCTCTTAGAAGACTGCTTTTTTTCTTGACCGTCCCTGTTTTCATCGGTTGGGTGTCCTCTATGTAAGCCTCGTACTCCTTAAAGAACATTTTGACGTGGTCATTTTCGGTGATCGCTATGGTACCAGCTACTATGGGTATATCCTCAACTTCGGCAGGTGACGTTGCTTTTTTTCTGCAAAATAGTTCAATATTCATGTGAAATATGTCTAATTAGTGATTCAAAATATATACAATAAAAGTTGTACTGTTTTAGTTGGCATATAATTATTTACAAATGCATTACAAAGTTTCTTTACTTTAAAGTGAATTGCTTTTATTGCTTTAATGTTTGGCCTATTATTAAGAAAATAATTGAATTATGGAAAGCAAACCTTACGTAAGTGTCTGAAGAGTTCCTGGTATTCCATGGAGTCTTTGTTTTTTTGTGAACATTTCTTAAGTGCATATCGATTCGTTTAACTGATTTTGAGCAGAAGGGACAATCATATAGTTTTTTTTTTTTGCATTTCTTGGTGGCAGGGACCTTTTCCTAGAGAACCTACTCGCTGCAGCCAAAACATTCTCTCTATCGTCGTTAGTTAGGTACGAGTGGCAAATGCCCATGTGCTTCCGTAGGTTGACCGATTCGCTGTAGCAACCGGCGACTGGGCATGGTCTGCCAGGTGTCTTTGTTGTCTTGCAGATCACTCTGGGATATTTACGATTCCGGCCTTTGTTTGCATTTAGAAGCTTTCTTGCACACTGCCACTGCAAGAGTGTAGTATTTTTTTCTCGGTTCTTCTTTTTCTTCAGTTCATCTAGTTCAGTTGTTTTCTTTTCTATTTCGTGGTCGTATAAACGGTTAATAGTCCGTAAAGTCTTAGTTTTGCGGACACGATCGATCTCCTCGTCCAGTTGTCGTCTATGCTGAAGAGAGAGGTGCTTCCTCGCATGTACTCTGTCATGTACACTTTGAAGTACCAGCTTTTTTAATTCATCAATCCTCTCTTCTGTTAGTTCTGTGTAGGAATGGAATATTCTTTGAAATACTATATTACTGTACAATTATTAGGAACCTAAACATAGAACACATCGCAAGTATTACACATGGAAGGAATATGTAAGATAGAGTATGGGTCTGTGGGTTCAAGGATTGTGTGGGTGAGAATGAAAGTAGGAATACAAACGTGGGTGATTGTGTGTGTGTGTATGCCCCGACAGAGGATCAACTTGAAAGCAAGAAAGAGGAGTTCTGGATGAATGCGGAGGCGCGCCTGGAGAAGTTTGACAAGAGCGAAAGAATATTTCTGATTGGGGATATGAATGGTAAGGTGGGTGATAGGAAAGTCGAGGGAGTGGTGGGAGGGTGGGGGGTACCATCAGAGGTGAATGGGAATGGTAGAGCAATTGTGGACGTATGTGTGGAGAGGAGGCTGTGGATAGCCAACACCTTCTTTCGACACAGAATGATCCACAGGTAGACGTGGAAACGGGTGATCATGAAGGATAAGACAGTGGTGGAAAGAAAGTCATTGATTGATTATGTATGTGTCGATGAACGAATGAAGAAATCTGTGATGGATGCTAGGGCATATAGGGGTATTGGAAGGGATCTGTCGGATCATTATGTAGTAGTAGCTAAGGTTAGGATACAATAGAAGTGGGTGAGGAGAGCTGGAGGGAGGCGATAGAAAGGTGGAATGGTGAGGAGGATGGAGAGGTTACAGGAGGAGGAAATCAGGGAAGAGTACAGGAGAGCAGTAGAAAGACGACTAGGTGGGTTCGACCTGGAAGTTATGGAGGAAGTGGAAGAGATGAGCAAGGTGTTTAAGGATGAGATCTGTGCAGCGTGTGAGGAGGGGTGTGGTGTGAGGAGAAGAGGGAGGGGAGTGAAAGGTACAGCATGGTGAACAGAAGAAGTAAAGATAGCTGTGGAAGAAAAGAAGAAAGCATATAGAGAGTGGTTGGGTAGTAGAGGGAATGAAGATTTCGAGAGACAGAAACGAACCAGGTATGTGGAGAGTAAGAGGGTGGTGAAGAGAGTAGTAAAGGAAAATATAGCTATAATTTAGTATGTATGAGAATGCGAATACAAATATGTTATTTAGCAAGTTTCTGAAATATCGTGAATGTGGGTGAAAAACGAGCGATACCATTATTAGTCCATGAGCCAAGACCCGAATTTTGGGATATCGGTACCACCCGGGGTGACTAATTCTCTTAGGTGTTTTTAGCTTGCTACATGTCTCTAGTTTATGTTTTGATATGATAGCCCTTGCACATTGGTAGCTTAATGGTCGTTATCACTTCTTGAATAGACATACCCTACCGAAAATTCCGAAATTTTTTAAAATGTCAAATTTGGGGACAGGAATGCCTAAATGTCAACAAAATGCATATAGTAATTGTCACATTTAATACAAGTCCTGTAAATACACACTAAGCATGCCATGGGCTTGTACATACTATTATGGCAAATTACTACTCCTAAATATCATCTACGTCAGACTCGGAATCTGACTGTTGTGCCACCGGCTCTTCTTCAATAGCCTTGTTCTGACATGTCTGTAACCTGCACATGTCCGTGCATTTTAGACCATTGCTGAGGCAAGTACACTTAGGGAGTTCGCATGACCGCACACACTTGCAAGACAGTAGCTGCATAACAGCATCTGGTGCTGGTGAGCCTCGCATCCAGTTGACGGCAAGCTTACCGTCCTCATCTGTCATCCAACCGCAGTCTGTTGGGTTCGCAACAAATGGCTGGCTCTGAAGACTTCTCCTCCAGATCGCAGCCTGGTAGTTTGCACGCAGTGCATGCATGAAGAGGCAGTCCTCACAAGGAGGGAGTTGACTTGACTCTACCTCTCCACGTCTTGCACAGAACAGCTCATACCGAAGCTTGTTTACCTTAGTTGTGTGGGTAGATGGTAGGTACATGTGGCAGGTGATTTCCTGTAGCTTCTCAAAGAGTTCAGGAGACACTTCCCATGAGCGTCCAAGTTCGTGAAAAGCATGCTGGTATGTCTTGTCCATCTTCACCTGCTTGAGTGTCGTCATCTTCCCTCGGCCAGCGAATGCACTGACGGTATCACAGCCTGTAAAGGCATGCATACCAATCAATGAATCACACACGCTGCCTCCCAGTGTGCGGCTCAGTGTGGTGATATCCAGGAATCTTGTCCGGTTCTTCGTCCCGCACTTCTGGAACAGATGGGATGGGATCTTGTGGCACATGCCAAGACACAACACCATGACGTCTGTATCTTCTGCAGTGATGATGACAGACTTGTTCCCAGATTCTGCTGCATGAAGTGCATGGAGAAGAAGGCGTGTGTCTGCTTCTTCTTGAGTTGACTTAAGCTCAGGAGCCTCTTCCCACTGCTCTTTGGTGATCTTGAAGCAGCGCTGCTCACATGTGACATACAGCTCCTTGTCCTTGAGCTTCTCCCTGTGCTGTGGTGCCTTCCATTCTTCTACCAAGAACTTGATAAGACTTGCCTTGTTGGAGGAACTACCGAGTAACTTTCTCCACTGCTGGATGTTGTGCCCAGGTTGAATGTTCTTGAAATGAATTCCTGTGCCTGCACTTCTTTTGGCTCGTTCTGCATCCTTGATGGATGTCTCCTTGTAGATATCAAACACAACATCAATGCGCCTGCTCTTAGCACCTTCATGAACAGCGTGACTCAGTGCTGTACCTGCAAGCTGTGAAAAAGTTTTGTCGTTTCCCTTCAGTTTGTGGACCAGGCTCATCCCATCAATTATGGTAGCAGAGGGCTCGGGTATCACTTCTGCAGGAGAAACATTCCTCTCTAACTCCTTTGCTAGGGCAGCCTTGTTGGTCTTGCGGAGAGACCCATCACCGCTGGCAAGTGCCCAAGGCAAAGGCCCCAGGGGATGAGCCAAGACATCACTCATTTTGAGCTTTCTGTTCTCGGCAACAAGGATCATCTGGCCAAATAGGTTCCTGTCAGCCTTTAAGATAACCTCCTTGGCATGGTCTTGTGAGCGTGGCTTCATTCTGATGTTAGTGAACGTTCTCAGTTTCGTCTTCGTCATCGTGTCATGAAACTGTATAGTTGGCGTATCGATCTCCAGGCGCTCTTCCTTGAAGGCTTGATATGCATCCTCTCCTATTCTGTAGGCCCCTAGAAGGTCTTTGACAACTTCTGGTGGTGCCATAGTCGCAGTTGACAAACTGACAAGATCTTCTTGCTCTGCGTTGAAGGGGTTCAACCAGCTGGTCTCCATCAGTTGAACTAAAGATTGGACATCGGCCTCATCTCTTCTAATCCTGGGCATCTGTAGGTCTGGGTGGCTGAAGTCAGTATACTTTTGGCCTACTACCATAGTCCTGAGCTGCCTTAAGTACCTGCTGCGATACTCCGATGTCAGGTAGTACCTGGCGACAGCTCCGCCTTTCAGGCTGAAGCCTTTTGTGCCCCCTGGTGTCTGGGTGTCTTTGTTGATCGTCTCTTCGATTGTCTGGTCCACAGGGATCCGTCCAAAGGGATTCTTGCTACCGATCTGGACCGAAAAGCCACCTTGCATGAAGTGTTCATGGACCTCTGGGTGTTCAATGGGCAGTCGAGACATCAAGGCATAGTAGTAGGTTAGGAACCGGGCATAGTTCACTTTGTCATAGGCAAAACACCACGGTATCATCTGTCGGATTGCTCCTAGGTGGAGCATCCAGTTGCCTTCTCTGGAGGCTCGAATTAAGTCCAGCATGATCTCAACCATGTCCAGGTATGACATCCAGAATGCTGAGAGGTTGTGTTCATCTCTGAGGGTCTCAAGATAAACTTGGAAAAGCTTCATGATATGTGTGCATGATTCACTCTCCATCAGCTCTTGAAAGAGTCCCTGAGACACATTGCTGTGAAAGCTGTTGATGTCCTTCAGTGTTTCATCTAGATGGTGTATGTCCCTTGAATGGTTTTCTTCTAGCCATGAAAGGAAGCCTTTCCATGCAAGCCTCATCAGTGCTTCATACACGAGCTTGTGTAGTCTCACTGCTCTGTTGTACCTCTTGCCGTTCATCACTCCTGACACTGATCCTTCTGCGATGATACTTGATTCCACACACAGATCTCTAAGACCTGCATCTTGAAACCTCTTTCCTATGGTGGAGATGAGATTACAGATTGTGTGGAAGACGCCCATCCTGATGATAATGTTCTTGAACTTCTCTTGTTTCCAGATAACTTCGGCAGCTTTGGCATAGAGTGCTTGATCAAACACGCTCACAATCTTGTTAAGCTGTAAGGACTGCATGATAGCATGCGTTTGTTCCAAGATTTCATTAACGGTGGACATTTCTGTTGCGGGAGCATTGATAGTGGGCAGGTAGCTTACAGTGTCCTGAACCACTGCAATGTCTCTGCGCATTTTGATGTTGAACCCAGTCCAACTGCTGATGGACTGGTCCTCATGGTCTGACATTCGAGTAAGAAGCCAGATATGGTTCTTTGTCTTTGAATCCTGGACTTCCTTGGTAGTGTCGACATACGCAGTCTCAATCCTAGGTGGCCCTGCCCGCCGCCCAACATTGTATATTGGCAGCATTGATGATGTCTGAGTGATGCTTCTTATCTTGGACTTGGTAATCTCTGGCAGGACTTTCTCTGGCACAGAGCCTGCAACCTTGGACTGGACAGCAATGCCATTGACTCTATGAGAAGTACCTGCTCCACTTAGGGTCTCTTCAAGTCGGTCAATGTTATCCCAGGCCAGGGTTGTGAACACACCAGGGTAGATGTTTGCTGGCAGTGGAATGTCATCCTTTGAGCATTCCAGCTTCTGGATACAAAGGGCTGTATCGATCTCCTCAAACATTGAGTAAGACACACAGTGCCCAAGACGATTCAGAGTTCGGATCAGTTCTGTGTTTCCTGTCAAAGACTTTACAGCATTGGTCAGCAGTACGTGCTTGGGTGGTTTTGTCTTGCCACTGGTAACAGCAAAGACCAAGTCACTGCCAAAGGAAGTGGCAAGACGTTGAGCTCTTTCAGAGGGAGTTTCACACTCACACTCTCCTGTCAGCAGGGTGTGCAGGAATTGAGTGACTGCTGCAGGAATGACATTCTGATCTGTATCGGGAGGCCATGGCTGACTCACATCTTGTTTATTGATCTCATTCCTCAGCTGCATTCCTGCTTTGGTTAAGACATCTTCAGAGTTAGCTGCTCTTGCTTCTTGCAGGTCTTTTGCCATTTTGTGTGCTTGCCGGGCAAGGTCGTCCATTGAGAGGCTGCGTGGATAGATTAGAAGCTTTCCTTTCTCATCTGGGACAAAGCGTAGTGATTCTCCAAACTCGGTTTCAATCTTTCGGCGAACATGTTTCTTTGTCGCTGGTTTCAGTTGGATAATACCACGGGACATCATGGATCTCTCAAGCCTAGATGTGAGGTTTGTCATAGGCAGTACCTCTGGGTTGGGGAATAATTTGGTCCTTATATACAAGCAGAGTTCCTCGAGGGCTTCTGTCTCAACCTCTTCGTAGCGTGCTTCCTCGCTTTCTTCCTGATTTTCACCTGCACCCGACCTGGCGGCCGCTGGGAAATCATCTTTTGTGAAGAGTTTGTAGCACGACTTGTGGTAGTGACCCTCTGCAGCAACAAGGTCTCTGCTAACTAAACCAAGGATTCTCTGGTTGAGTTTCCTTATTGCTGCTCTGCGAATCTTCTCATCTGCTCGTAGCTCAACACACTGTATGAGTGGCTCCCTTGTCTTTGTTGTTTTTATGTACTTGCTTGACTTCTCGCAGAAGATACATACTTTGGCATACACCCTGCTAGTACTAGGGGCATCCCTTGATGCCCTCCTCCTGGGGTCGACGCTTGCTGATTCTATCTTGACACCCTTGGCAAGGATAGAATCCAGTGACTTCTTCATTGTAAAGAGACTACGACATTTACGGTGATAATGTATGTGTGGTATTCCTCCTTCTTCAAGGCCCTTGGCTGCTTCCAGGACTGGATCATGCTGCCTGATTTCTGCAGCCCTGAGCAATGTGTTCCAGGAGTCCAAATCCTGTGGTGACACCAGAGCATCGCTGTCATCATCAGAGCAGTGGATGATACAGTCGATCCGTGCTCTCTTCCTCGCAGATGGTTCCATCCTGCCGTCAAACAGTCGACACACACCTGCAAAAAATATCACCATTAAACCATGAACAAACAAACACATTACATGGAAACCACTCTACATATGTTTGCTCCTTCCAATAATAAATTATCCCCAAAATATAACAAAAAATCCCCAAATATGAAATAAACCCCTAAATATGGAGAAACTTGAAATACACCTCGGAATAATTCTTGTAGAGAATCAAATAAGCTACAAGAGCTGTTAGAATATATTTTTCAATGCCGTAATTCGTAAACATACGACAAGGACATTGCCAACCTCCGAATTAAGGGGAGATGGGTCGTTTTTCTGGTCACTTTTCTTCCTCATGGTTAGCCCCATTAGTTTTCATATTTTATGATGTTCGGCCCATTAGTTTGGCGATTTTAATACATTTCACCCCATTTCCTTGTCAATATTAAGAATTTTCGTGTCATTTAGGCGTCGAGTTTTTCCTGGCTAGCGATAGGGAGCCTGTACTTTTTGAGGAACCGGCCTTCGGCCAGGATATTTTTCTATCGAAAAAAATTCAAGTTGATCTTGAAGGAAGGTGTTGGGGGGTGCTTTATATGTTTGATGGAGGTCTAGGGATGAAACTAAATAAATTATAAACAAATGTATACTGTAAATGAACAAATATTACGCCTATCCCACCTTAAGTGGAAATGGACCGTTTGGTTGGTCATTCATTCTTAGCTTTCCTCACTAGACCTCCATCAAACTTAAAACTAAAAACTCTAGACCCTCCTTCAAGATAAATTTGTACATTTTCGACGAGATGGTTTGGGTATGAGGGGGGATCTGCTTGGTGTGGGCCAATCGGCGCTCTGCAGACCCCCGTAATCTTGCGTTGATCTCTGACCGTTTTGGTGAGGTCAGTCCTCAAGGTATTAGTGAGTTGGTCTATAATTAGGCCTTGTAATTGGGGTTGGGTGTGACAGGGATCTGCCTTGTGTGGGCCGATCGGCTTTCTGCAGACTCCCGTTTTCTTATGTTCTTATGTTTCTGCCATGAAATATATGCAAAACGTTTTCGGATAATCTCGCCGAGGTATCCGCCGAACCATCACTTAATTCGCCGAAGACATCGCAGAACATACGCCGAGGATCGTTCATCCTTCGCATTATTTCGCAATATTTTATTCAAATGTGACAGTTCTCGCCGAGGTCTTCGGCGAACCATCGCTAAATTTGCCGATGCCGTCGCATAATGTCGCCGATTACGTCGTATCCATTGGCAACATCGTCGACGAGTGTACACATGTCAACGACGAAAATCGTATGAAATCGCATCAGTGAGAAAGGGGCATTAAGGAATGTCGTTGGATGAAAAAGAGTAACCATGTGTGTGTTTGTCAGTCTCTGTTACTCCAAGAATTCCTAATTGAGATTAATAAAATAAACTGCCGATGGTCTTGCGTGGCCAAACAACCTGTCTCAAGTAAGGCTGTAACATTGAGCATCTGAGTTACACTAAAGCTGGTATCACACGAGAGCTTTTATAGTCAACATTCGATGATCAGCATTTTTCTGGCAACATTTCTGGAGTATTTTTCACTGGTATCGGAAACTAGACTGATGGTAGATGAATTTAGGTGACAACAATAATCTAAATCCTTACCTCATAAGCTGGCAGACCAGTGTTAAGGATAAATGTTGAGGGAAAAAGCACTCGTGTGATACTGGCTTAACAGGACCTGTTGAAATTGAAGCGGTAGCACAAGGTCAGTGTTAACCCGGCAAGCGCGCATATGGCCTGTGACGAACGTAGTTATATGCGAATTAATTACCCAATATTCTGACAGAATTTGTTATATCTACCAAGTAAAGCATAATTTATTTTCCATGAACACTTATTTTACTAATATGATGAACTTATGAATCTTGAAGAGTGATATAGTAAGTTGAGAAAGCATTTGGGTGGTCAAAAACATAAATATTCGCCATAATTGAAGAGGGGGAGAGGGGGGAAAAGGAGTGGGAGGGGGGGGGGGAGAAATATATGGATGAGTGGTAGTATAGGAAATACTAGAGAGGAATTATCTCACCTAATGACATATTCTTTTGTTTTGAGAGCCCCTGGGGCATTTTTGAAGGCTTTTTTCATGGTCTTGCTTCCTTGAGGCCTATCACATTCGCTATGCACATACTTCCTTGAGTTCTGTCGCACTTCTCGGGTTAATAGCCCTTCTTACCTTCTTAACTGGTTCCAAGATTCAAATGGGTGTACTAATTTTAATGATTGAGATTGTCAAGTTTTGAGCAATTGAAGGTTTGAGCATTTGAATCAATTTTGAATGCTTTGTATTGCCTCGTTTGGGTTCGATACTGATTGAAATATTTGTGCCTTTCAAGATCTGATTACGCATTTTGTTTCTGTTGTCTGAATTTTATTAGGCGATTTTATTCAGACTAGGAAGAGTATATGGAAGTCAGAGGGTAAACTAAGAAAGTCTTCACCCTTATAATTCCTATAGATCCTTCCTAAACTGTATAAGATCGTCAATTGATTCAGATAAAGATATAGAGTGCCTCCAAAGGGATCTAGATACCTTACACGAATGGTCAGTAAATTGGCAGATGAAGTTTAACATTGACAAATGCAAGGTATTAAAGATAGGGAAGATGCATACAAATGTTAAATATAAACTAGCTAATGTGGAATTAGAAAACTCGAATTGTGAGAAAGATCTAGGTGTGTTTGTTAGCAATGATTTGAAGCCTAGACAACAGTGTATAAGCGTTCGAAACAAGGCAAACAGGATTCTCGGGTTCATCTCAAGGAGTGTGAGTAACAGAACTGCTGATGTTATCTTAAAACTTTACTTGTCATTAGTGAGACCCCATATGGATTATGCTGTTCAATTTTGGTGTCCTTATTACAGAATGGACATAGATTCATTGGAGAGAGTACAACGTAGAATGACAAAAATGATCCATAATATTAGAAATCTTCCGTATAAAGAAAGGTTGAAGAAATTAGGCTTACATTCGTTAGAAAGACGCAGAGTTAGAGGGGATATGATAGAGGTGTTCAAGTGGGTTAGTGGGATTAACAAAGGGGACATGACAAATGTACTAAAGCTCAGTGATAGCGAAAGAACTCGTACCAATGGTTTCAAATTAGATAAATTTCGTTTCAGAAAAGATATAGGCAAATATTGGTTTGGTAACAGAGTTGTAGATGGGTGGAATGGACTACCAAGTGCTATAGTGGGATTAAAAACGATAGGGAGCTTTAAGATAAAATTGGATAAGCATATGGACGAGAAGGGTTGGGTATGAAGGGGGATCAGCAGGGTTGGGCCAATCAGCGCTCTGCAGACCCCCGTAATCCTGCGTTAATCTCTAACCGTTTTGGTAAGATGATCCTCAGGGTATTAGAGTGTTGAGCCTATAATTGGGCTTTGTAATTG
>JAGKTK010011835.1:12913-28268 GCA_018397895.1 Paralithodes camtschaticus | reverse complement strand
CCCCCCCCCCCCCCCCCCCCCCCCCCCTCCACCGCGGCCCACATCGCGGTATATATACGAGGTGCCGCCAGACCAGGTCACCACACACAGCCTCCATCCACCGTCCACCATGGTAATACCTAACATTATAACGAAGTGATGACAATAGAAACACATCTCCATGAAAACATATTTGACCAATGAGAGATGATAATAGATTAAAATCAGCGTTCTTGAGTGATACAATGTATGGTAATCAAATAATCAATAAACTAAACCTTGCCTAAGCTATACTAACCAATGAGCATTATGAGTGAAAAAGCAGGAGACGTCTTTGTAAAGTGCATGACATATTCATATATTTGGCTGACAATAAATTGAATTTGTGTAGTGTCAACAGAGTTAATACTTCATCAAATATAATTCGAGTTGCTTATTTATGTCAGTATGATGTCTGGAAAAAACAATATATACTTGAATGTTTTTCTACTTTTCAATTCTATGATGTTGTTTGCATTATTTAAATATTAATCACGGCCAGTTTGAATATTTTTACTTTGGATTTTTTTTTTTAATTTGCGTGTGTCCCTCTTACATAGAAACACATTGTACAGTATAATAATAGAAGTTAATTGTCGAGCAATTCAATATTTATCTCTTCAATGTTAAAAGTAAATGCTGTTGATAGGTGTTTCGCCTTTGCCCAAAATTCACAGTATTAGAGCGATAAATTTAAGTGATTAATTAACTGATTACTGACATTGTTTACATCCTTTAGTTGGTTTTGCGTTTACCCTTTGACTATATGAGCCGATTATTAAATATAAGCGTGATATTACTACTAAAATTTGGCCTTGTACTATTTTCTAACCTCTCCTTACACATCATGTACCTCATGGATATGGTCATAAGATGTACTACTTCAGCGTAGCTTTCTAAATATTTTCTGACCCAGCACTCATTGCCAATCCAAATTGCTTAATCAAGACTAGGTAAACTGGTTATAATCTCTCCAAGGAAAAAGCCTTCCCGGTTATCTGGCACTATGTTACGTTATAAATGATACTATATTGTGTAAACTCATGGAGTTGTGTTTAATAATAATGTAAGAATACATATATTTGTGACTGAACTATTTTGGTTGGTAGCACTCTACATGGTATTATTATACACTATTCTGAAAGAGCTGTGATTATTGATGCATACTTGATTAGTAATACATTAGTAATCTGTATTTAATCACCGTATTTTAAATGGCCAAGTCTTTCCATGGAACAACGTAAGTGAAGGCAATGGCACACAGGCATTTGAGAAGCCAAGCTGGGTATATTAGTTAGTTATATTTATATATGTTTTTCTGTTTTCAATCAATATTATTGTAATTGTATATAAAATATCTGTACCCATTGAAGTCCAGGAGTTGGGAAGTTAAATCTGGGCATAAAACTTTGTAAACTGTAGTTATTATTTGGTTATTATTGCAGAAGCTGGTATTTGCCCTCGCTGTCTTCGCCACCGTGGCCACCATCAGCCAGGCCACGCACGGACATGGCCATGGTGGCCACGGACATGGTGGCCACGGTCATGGTGGTTACGGTCATGGACACGGTGGTGGACATGGACACGGACATGGTGGCTACGGCGTAGGCGGAACATCCAATAATAACTTCAACCTTGCAGGACCTAAGGGTCATGGATACGGACACGGGCACGGAGGACACGGTCATGGTGGATACGGTCACGGACATGGTGGGCACGGACATGGTGGACACGGCCATGGTGGACACGGTCACGGTGGACACGGACACGGTGGATACGGTCACGGTCATGGTGGGCACGGAGGACACGGTCACGGTCATGGTGGCCACGGACATGGTGGACACGGACATGGCGGATATGGACACGGCAAATAAGCTATGTTCAATGTTCTACTTTGAACAATATATACGACCGAAGATTATCGAAGAATTTGTAAATTCTATTTTCAATAAACTATTTTTGTATATGTTTGTTTGATAAACCAATGTTTGTATTTGTCTCTTTGTTAAAACTACTTTAATACGAATATAATAATATGTATTTAACTCCTTAACAAGGGGTGGGTGGGGGGTGGGGAGGTTAGTAATTATTATGCCAAACTTATGCAGTATTTCAGATATATATTTGTCTCTGTCTGTCTACAGTTGTTCTCAATTATAATTTACATATACTGATATCGATACTCGTGTAATGCTAAAACGTTGATAAAATATACTCCCATGTATTTACATTACTGTTTATGTTATTCTTAAATATTATTGTGCAAAATCGATTAATCTCAAAATGGATCGGGTAGCTTGAAATCTCCAAGAATATTTTGAAGACAATAGCCCAAGGGTTGCGAAGAATTCGGTTAAGGGGGCCCACTTTTTTGTTCTCCCTCCCTCTCTCTCTGGGTTGTATCCTTTGTGCCTCATTCCCCCTACTGTTTTAACACGTTTATCCCCATCTAGGTGTCGTTTTTGTCCTGGCGAGCGGTAGCGAGCCAGCATATTAAAAACAATGTTTTTGACAGCAGGCTAAATTTGTAAATTTTTCGATTGAACAATGTCTCGGATTTCTCCATACAATGCTGGCGAGCGATAATCGACACTTTGATGGGGATAAACGTCTTGAAACAGTAGGCTGAATGGGGCCAAATGGATACAAAGCCAGAGAAAGGGAGAAAAGGAGAGACAAAAAGCAGGTCACCCCCCTTAACCAGTTGACTCAGCTGACGTCTTTTTCCTGGATAACCAAGTTCTTCGCCACCCTCTGTAACATATGTACACTCAGTAACACACGTATTGGCCGAAGCTGTCAAAGCAATACAGATCAGAATAGATTATTCTCATTAATTATTTACTTAGTACAGTACTTTATATGCATTTCATTGTTTTTTTTTAAGTAGGTCGAGGATTTAGAAAGGTCCAAGATTTACATCCCTGAGTGTATGTACATATTAATATCTACAAAGTATAATATGCAGTTGGGAACTGAACAAACATTAATGAAGCTTTTCAACAGGTACAATCACCTTGTGATTGGCCTACATTTAACCCTTCCGCTACGAAGAAACTGTTCTCACTTTATCCCCTTTTTTTCTATATGTATAAAGGAGACAAAAGCCAGGCTGCAGGTAATGAGTGTCTCCCCCAAAGCCAAAAGAGTGACAGAGAGCCAAATTTAGGGGACATTGGGGTCAAAATGACTGGACAAACGAAGTTGAAAACAGCTTAAGTCATAGGATGAAGGAAAGCTTTACTGAAGGAGAGAGTTCCAGAGTTCACTTGTTGAGTAGAAGAAATACTGAGACAATTAGCTAATTCTTGGGTAGGAGAGCTGAACAGAATAGGAGTGAGACTGTGTTGTAAGGCGGGTGCTTCGCACTCGCCGCAAGGGTATGGGTATGCACTGATAGAGCTCAGAAGAACATTGATTGTTGTAATAGCGTTAAAAGAGTGAACTAAATGCGACATTGTGGTGTGTAGAAAGAGATTGTAAGGAACTAGTAAGAGGAAGTGAATTGATGAGGCGAAGTACTTTTCATTCTACTCGTTCGAGAAGTGTGGTAATGGGTGGCACCTCCCCACACATTCAAACAATACTCAATACAGGAACACACTTTGCCCCTATACAGAAATATAGAAGCTGTGCGCGGGTGAGAACCCAAGGAGACAGTTGAGCACACCTAACTTCTGGGAAGCTGCTTTGGCAAGAGTAGTTATATGATGGGAGAGAGATCTTTCCAAGAATGGTCGGATGAAAAAGATACACCAAACATATTGAGAGAAGAAGAAGAGTTGATATGTGTATTGTTGAAGAGTAAGTGATAGTATTGTGAATGATTGCGACGGGAGGATAGAAGGAGAAATTTCGTCTTAGAAGCATTGAAATTAACAAGACTTTTTCTTCCTCAATTATAAATAATTGATAGATCAGAAGATAAGCGTGCTATGGCCTAATCAATTGAATTTTGGAGTGACTGCATGCTGGGTTGTTGTGAAAAACTAGTTGAATATTGTAAGGTAGAGTCATCAGCAAATGAGTGGATAGGAGAGTCACTAGAGGTACAGTTGAGGAGATCATTATTGAATATTATAAGATAACTGGAGAGAGGACAGAACATTGAGTAACTAACTAGGCTAACTAAACTAACGAAATGAACCTACAAATATTAGATACTAGGCAAACAAAATTACATGAAAATTCGTTTCGGTCCTGGAGAACTTTGAAAACCTAATGCCACGATTTATGTCGTAGAGTGTACAGTATACTCTAGGATGTAACTCATGGCTAGAAGTTTTCCAAGTTATCGCGAGGTGAATTGGATCTTCTCATTAATGCTTTACTAATATTTACATTTTCGGAGTTCGTTTTGTTGTTCGAGGGTACATATTCGGAAGGATTTATGTCTTGGAGTGTACAATAATTCCCTTTATAAAGAAGACCTTTTAATCTGGCTTACATTAGACGATTTTATACATCTTAAGAAGGTCATAATGGTATTTAGATGAATCATTGAGATTGTCTATACCCCTTTCAGTCGTAGACGTAGATTACATAATCTAAAGAAATTAGTTTCATGGCAATCAACGTAAGACGAAAATGACGTCATCGTGGTGAGAGTTAACACTGTTCATATATTATCGAGCCTATATCAGGGTTAAATTATTACTGCCTTTATTTATTTATTTTCAATTTTTATTTTTATATATTTTTTTTACCTGCCATTTGCATTTCTGAGGTGTGTTTAGTAAGCGCGAAGGCTCAAAATGTCTCAGATTTGTTTACGGTGACTGTACAGAATCAATATTTCGTCAAAAATCTTGGTCCTAAACTGTATATTTTTTGTCACTACCACTGTCCATTAACAGTTATCACGCATTTGCAATTGCTCTAGACTAGTATTGCATGTGTTTATTGTTATAGTATCGCTCTCTTTGAATTTCAAGAATGTGTTCGGTGAACATATGATTTTGACTGTACCTAGACAGGTGTGGGTATTTATGCATAAGCCTTTACTGTCATAATAAAAACAAAACGGATTTAAGGCGGAGTCAAATGACCACTTCTGGATTGTTTAAGATTTTGTTTTTCTGGTAATATTATGAAATAAATTGCGCTGGTATCGACAACTAGAATGAAGGTATATTATTATGAGTGGCTGAACTTTCTCGAAACTTTTATCGATATACTCCCAGCTTGGAATTGCTAAGTAAATTGCCGTAACGAGTGTTCGTTTGACACTACCTCTAGTTATACGTGTAATATTTAACGCGATGACCACAACATTCAGGACATGTTGCATTTTCTTGAGAACATAGTGCAAGCAAATATATATATATATATATATATATATATATAATATATAAACCCAAAATATCAATATAAAAAAATGTGACAAAATTCTAAATACAAAATTATCTCTCTCTCTCTCTCTCTCTCTCTCTCTCTCTCTCTCTCTGTACACACACACGCACAGACACACGTACACACACACATATATATATATATATATAATTTTTTAATTATTTATCTATATGTGTATGAAGGGGACAAAGGGCAGTTTGCCTGTAACGAGTGTTTGCCCAAAAGCCAAAAGATTGACAGAGCCAAATTCAAGGGACGTTGGAGTCAAAATGTCTGTACACACGAAGTTTAAAGCAGCTTAATTCACAGAATGAAGGAAAGATTGATTGAGGGAAAGAGTTTCAGAGTTCACTTGTTGAGTAGAAGAAAGACTGAGATATTTTGCCGACTCTTGGGTTGAAAAAGTGGACAGAAAAAAAGAAAAAAAAAATATATACAGTACATACATCAAGTATATCTCACAAATACGCGTGAACTGCTAAATATTTTGTATACTCTCAGTCGGACTCAATTCACTGACAGTCAGGACGAATGTCCATGCTTTAATCTACTACACCACGGCGTGATAAAGGATACTTAACCTGTTCCTATGTATATTAAGAAGAGAAATCCAACTTGGAGAATGTTTTTCAATTCATACACAAGTCGTAAGATCCACATTCCACGATACCATACAGGGATTTTTACAAGTACCCCCATGCAACTGGGGTTTAAGTGATTTCATTGAATTCCCGCCCAGCCAAACACGAGAGTCATTGATATCTTGTATATCTCACAAATAAGCGTGAGCTATTAAATGTTTTTATACAATAAGCCGGACTTGAACCACTGACAGTCAGGACGAGTCTCCATGCTTGAATTCACTAAACGTACGACTTGTGTATGCATTGAGATACATTCTCCAAGTTGCATATCCCTTCCCCTTAATATAAATAGGAAAAGGTTAAATATCCTATATAACGCCGTGGTGTAGCGGTGTAGTCATTAAGTAGGATCTGGAATATCTGTATATACTGCATATATTTGAACAAATGTTCGTGTGCAAGCATATGTAAATGTATGATCATATATAATTTCGACTATACTATTAACTCGTTATCACACAAACATTAATCTGACCCAACATTTCTCAGTATAACCAGGTGCTTGCTGAAAAGCTTATGCTTAGCGGACTAGGTCCATTATTTTGGATTTTCTGTACATAAATCTGTAGATAACATTTGAAGTATATATTGAATGTGACTTTGACTTATAATATAAATCAGTAAGGCGTGCTCGTATTTTGAAAGGGCTAAATTGCTAACGTACATGTCAGGCAATGTGAGTGAACATCCACACAACTGATTAAAAATAGCACACACACACACACACACACACACACACACACACACACACATATATATATATATGTAATCGTGTGGAAAAAAGACATTTGAGATTCATATAACTTAACTTGAATACTATTTTCAAACATGAAATCAGAAAGACCTCAGATAATTTGTATTATAATAAATTGCGTGTAAGATTTTTTTCTCTCTCTTTATCAATCTATCTATCTATCTATCTATCTATGTATCTCTCTCTCTCTCTCTCTCTCTCTCTCTCTCTCTCTCTTGATATCTAGCGTATCCCAGCGGGAAAATCTTGAAGACAAAGTGTTTACAGTTTCCGGCTAAGGTGCAATGCTTATTATTGTATCAGAACTATATCAGGATGATTTATTTTTGTTTTTAAATAAGAAACTAAGCATCTGCATAACTGCAATATATATAATTTACTTTGGAATAGATAAGATTAACCATCAGTCTGTTTTGTATAAACCTCACAAAATGTCCTCCAGGGCTAAACAGAGAGGTCTATCGGAAACCAACACACTCTTGGATCAAACTTACTTGCCACCTACCACGACAGACACAGAACATAATGTGTAAGTGATTTAAATATTTCTGTTTTACTTTCGGCAAAGAAAACAAACACTATATATTACTTATGTTTTCTATACCAGATCCTCAATTTCAAGAATATGTATGCTTTTTTTCGTCATATCTAAGATCAATGTGCTGTTTTAGCTGAATATGGACGAAGACTATCCGAAATATTGTAATATACTGTCAAAAAAGGACGTTAATATGCCTTATGTTTATTCAACAATCATTGTTATACAGTAATTTTCAAGAGAGATCATAAGGTTTCGAGAATACTGAGAGAAGAGGAAGGAATAATGAGTATGTTGTTGAAGAGTTAAAGAGTAAGAATGTGGCAAGCAAATATATTATGATCTTATGCCTTGAAGGCTTTGAACACACCCAGGCTATCTATGTTCCTGCTGCAAACAATTGTTATATCACTCAATTGAATTGTATGTAATTACTTAGCATATAAATGTCATGAAGATACACTGACACTAACTTGTATCCCTTCTTGTCTTTCATAAATCGATTAGGTATAGTATGATGAGTAAATTCGTAATACATGGCACCTTACATTCAGCAGTTCCCTCAGTAAAAATGGGTGGAAATTTAACAATGGCAATTAGAAGATATAACTCCACCGATATCATTATGAGTAAAAGTTTAATATAAATTAATTGAATGTCCAAAACAGTTTTCATAGTAATTGGTTATTGATGCAAAACCTGCTAATTTGGTCTCATCAATAAGCTTGTGTAGACCAGATTAGTTTTATTTTTCAATAGTAATATACATGATCACTGACGATCCATTCTTATATATATATAAACCTGGCAGCAACACCTCTACCCTCTCTCACCATGGCCACCCAGGAAGAACCCACCACCTTTTCTGGCGTGGTTAAGTGGTTCCACCTAAAGAGAGGATTTGGGTTTATCACCAGAAACCCAGACAAAGCTGATTTCTTCATCCACAGTTAGAACATTGTGCCTAACATCAACAGCACAATAACTTCCCTGGGTGAAGGTGAAAAAGTGGAGTTTACCATCAAGGAGGGATGGAAGGGCAAGGAGGCAGCAGGAGTGACAGGACCCCATGACAGACCTGTAAGGGGCTCCCTACTCCCTCAAGCAAGGCAGAAGCGACCCATTTACCACCGGAGTCAAGTCTGGCCTAAAGACTGACATCATCACAGTCATCGTCCACACAGCCATTGCGCTTGCTGGGGATGATCAAGGCCGACTTGCTGTTCTTCTGCCTGCTCTACTAGCTGCCAATGACCTGCCCACCATCGTCATCCTTCCAGATCTCCTTGCCCGAACAACAACTGAGAAGCCGACCAAGAAGAAGCCTTCTAACAACCCGAAGACTCGACTTCTCCTGCCCCGTCCACTCTGCCTTCAGAAGACTCCAACATCTAGAGTCCAGGAGGCAGCAACTTCGACACCAGGGGAGGAGCTGGAAACTTCTCAAGATTTGACACCGATAGAGGAGCAGGAGCCAGCCCAAGAATCTACCAATCCCAATCGCTACATCGCACCCAGAGACCGAGTAATCTGCTCTCCAACATCAACTCCAACATCAACAGCAACATCAACGACCCGACTTCAACACCTTCAACTACCACCGAGCCGCCTGACCACCCCAGCATAAGTGAACTAAAATTACTTCGGAAAAAACTCAAGCTGAACAAGTCCAAAATGCTCCACAACAACAACAACCAGCAAGAATAATAGCAAGGTGGTTCAGCCCACCATCTTTTACGTCTCCAACTCTTCATCTTTCTTCACTTTACCTTGGACTTCAACTCTACTTTCATCACTCGTGGGGCCTCTCCTCACATCCCATCATCATCATCATATACTGTATATATATATATATATATATATATATATATATATATATATATTATAATGTGATTCTAACATCGTATGAATTCGATTCTATGACAGAAATTCTATGCCATTGTACAGTCAAAATCAATAGTTCGTCGATAATCATGCTCACAGTCCATGTAATTTTAGGTACAGTATATGTAGTTTATTTTGACAGTCCTCAGGTGTTTCTATTAATTCGTGACTATAGATAGTGCCAACGAACTTGACAATAATCTGGACCCCATAACTTCTTATAACTCAACATTAATTAAAGCAATCGGGCTGACATTTCTAACAAAAGGGAAGAGTCCACCAGGAAATAGGTGTGGATATTTACAGCCAGTTTGCTCAAGATCCTTTTGAGTTACGAAGAGGTCAGGGATCAAGATTATTTTCAAGTTCGTTGGCGCTACCTATAGTACTGTTTTTTCACGTTGATGAAGTGTCGATTTAATTTTCCTCACTCTAGGTTTCAGACATATTATAATCTAGGTTTTCAGAGAACTATTGTTTTTGACTGTACAACCAAATTCAATAGTTTGCCAACAATATTGTAGATTAAAAACTTAATTTTGACCTAATTCACTTGTTTCTGGTAACTTTTTAACATTCATTCATAATGTTCGCTAATAAGAATTCGAGGTGTATGTGTTTTTATCTGTGTCGCTGAACTATTGAATGCGGGTGTACAGTCGCGCTAATAAGTAATGTCTCGGCACCAATTACGTTTTGATCAATAATTGGTATCGGCAATATATAAGCTTCATTTCTTCATATCGAGTGAAATATACAAACATGTTCCTTCACTTACTCACCCCGTTCAACATCTGACAGACATTAATACAGCACAGGGCGAGCCAAACGTAATGACAGCTGAGACATGACTTATTAGCGTGACCGTACAACCACCTGTAATAATGAATAGTATACATTAATGGAACCATTTCGATATGTTGAAAACAATTTGTGAACCAATTCCTTTAGAAACATTCCCAGTCATGATATTTGCTTTAACTATGGTCACTGTTCGACGTTTATCATTTTGTAGTGTACCAACTATTTGTGCAGACTATTGTACAGTGTTTTCCCTATGTGCATGAAGCAGACAAAAGACAAAGCTGCTTGTAACAAGTTCCGGCCGCCGCGGCCCTTCCCTCCAAGGTTGAACAAATTATAGAGAGTCAAAAAGCAAGGTACGTTAGAGGTAAGTTATGTGTGTTGGAAAGAAGTGAGATGTACTTGTAAGTGTAGTGAAATGAATAGGAGGAGTATGTGTTTTTGAGAGTTAGCTGGATTACTCTTTGTGTGGGTGCGACACAAATAGAAACCGAGCGGGAAGCCAGGGAAATGAAACGGGAGTTCCAGCAACTCCTTATCATATGACTAACTGGCCTCCCCTGGGTGCTACCCTGCTCGATTGGTGCCTACAATCTCCCCAATCAGTTGCCCACATAAGTTGTGTTCCTCGTCGTGATATTATGCATGAAAGTAAAATAGTATGAATGAATTGCAAGTGTGTTTTCTTTTAATTATCAGTTGACTAATCAGATGAGTTAACCACTGCATAAGAAGCTACACTCTTAATTTAATCATGCACATTCTATTGTTATGTATAAGATCACGGAGAGGAACATAAATTATGTGGGCAACTGTACATGCAATATAGTACCTGATAGTCTGTGAAACCAAATATTTTTTTCATGAATAGAGTTTTGTAATATTCGCATTGTTCACTGCGTGATATAATTCAGCTTTAGTATTCGGGTTAATTTCTGATTGTTTTTATCTGGAAATCACAATGTTAGATATCTGTGCTGTTTGGTGATTTAAACTTTTGTTTTACAATCACAACTATTGTAATTGTTAATATTTAATATTATTATTATTATTATTATTATTATTATTATTATTATTATTATCTAATTTATAATTTTTTAAGAGCAGTCAAGATATTCTATGAAGAGAGCAGAGAGTGTGTTAGAGTAGGAAATAATGAGTTGAGTGAATGGTTTGAGGTAAATGTAGGTCTGTGACAGGGTTGTGTAATATCACCGTGGTTATTTGATGTATATAATGTATATACAGTATGGATGGTGTGGTGAGGGAGGTGAAAATGAGAACTATGGGTAGATTAGGTTTAGTAGGAAAGAATGGCAGAGATTGGGAGTTGAACAAGTTGTTTTTCTGATGACACAGCGTTGGTGGCGGATTCTGAGGAGAAACTGCAGCGAGTATTCAAAGAGTTTGGTATGGTATGTGGGAGGAGGAAGCTGAGGGTGAACGTCAATAAAAGTATAGTGATGGTGTGTAATAGAGGTGCTCGTAGGGTGAATCTAGATGTGCGACTGGATGAGGAAACACTGTAACAAGTGGAGTGTTTTAAATATCTAGAAGGAGTGATAAGCAGGGACGCAGGTATGGAAATGGAAGTAAAACAGAGAGTATGTGAAGGAAGGACAGTTTTGGGAGCAATGGGAAGTATGTGGAAGGTGAGAAATCTCGGAATGAAAGCTAAAAGTGTAATGTATCAAGGGAGAGTTGTACTAATAGTGATGTATGGGGCAGATATATGGGCTCTGAAGGCAAAAGAGAGAAGAAAGCTGGATGTGATGGAGATGAGCTTCTTTAGGAGTATATATATGTGGAGTGACTGGTAGAGACAGATTGAGGAATGAAGAGATACTTAGGAGAGTGGGGCAGCAGGAACTTTTGTCGGCCAGAATGGACAAAAGGGTGCTGAGCTGATATGGACATGTTGAGCGAATGGAAGCTGAAAGGCTTACAAAGAGAATATATTAGTCAGATACAAGGGGAGGTAGAGGGGAAGACCTCCATTGAAATGGAGATATTGTGTGGTCCAAGCGTTGGAAGAGACATGACTATAGATCAGGCAAGATAAGTGGTAAATAAATAGGAATGAATGGTGAATGGTAATGAATAGATGAGTGATAACGCGGTCGTTTGGGAGAGGGGGTCGGGCGCCAGCTGGACTTGATAATAGTCCGTCAGGCTCGGGGAGCTGGTATATATGAAGGGTTTTGCCTGGATGTCTGGTGGTTGAGCTTCACTGCGTGTCTGCCTGTTGAGACCGGAACCTCTCCGGGAGGTCTGGGACCTGGGAATGTTTTGCTGGAAGACCCCAAATGGGCCTGGGTCTCTGGGGCTACTCCTGGGCGACCTAGATGTGTGTGATTTTTTTTTGTTTTCCCTTTTCGGGCTCTGTCTCGATTCGGCCACACCCAGTTATGGGGTATGTGCCTGAGTATATAGATAGATAGAATATATTAATATATTGCATATTTCATGTTATTCCCAGTCAGCAAGTAAACGCTATTGTGTATCTTAACGGAGGAGATTCTACTGCATTGTTTCGTATGACCTCGTCCTTATATCTCGAGCAATCTCAATCATTGTAAGGTCTTGACCAAGGACACACACCACATAATACACACAAACACACACACACACACACACACATACACATAGGTAAATACACACACACACACACACACTCGTCAAGCAATTCTTCTTTGTCCAATGGTTTTCCATGGTTCTTTTTCCAATCCATATATTGCTGCCAATACACCTAACTGATCAGGGTATAATATTTTGGTCATTATATTCATCTTTTCTTACCCATTTGTTTTGGAGTGTACTAATATCAAATATCGCTTCCGAATACCGTGTATATATCTTGGTAATATATGCAAGGTTGGGCAACATTCAGAAACTGATAGATCCTTTGTTCATTGTTTGGGGAATAAAACCCTGCTAAAAATTCGTGGGACAGTAATTTTTTATTGAGAATGTCCGTGCGTGTCCGTGGGCGTACGTGTGGGTGTATTTGACGTGTTACTGGCTGTTTAAGTACAAGTTTCGGGTGTGTGGGATTTGGGTATATAAGCCCGTGGCCTTCGGTTGGTCATCAGTCACAACCGACAACTACCTACACCAACAACAATGGTAATATTGCACGAATAATTTGTATGGCACTACTATAGGAATACATTGCAAATCAAAAATAGATAGAAAATAGTTCCAGCTCTTCTAGATTATAAAACAAGCATGAACATACCTAGTTCCAGATATTCGAAATTGTACCGTAAACATACGAATATTTAGTTCCAAATATTCTAGTTTGTACAGCAAATAATCCCAAACATATATCCACATATTCTAGATTATACGGTAAGTATACGCATTCCTAGATCCAGATATTCTAGATTGTACTGCAGTCATAAAACATACATAGACTTTGATACTCTAGACTGTACGACCGGTAAATGAACAAATATCTAGCTCCAGTTATTTTATATTGCATTTCAAGCATACCTTGAACCTAGTTCTAGATGATATTATATATTATACGACAAGCACAACATGCCTAATTCCAGATATTCAAGGCTGCTTGGCAAATAAACATAACGCTAGTTCAGAATTAAAAAATCGGGAATAACATCGTTTCTCCTACCTTTGTTAGAATGAAACAATTTAATGTTTCATTTTAACCCACATCTATTTGTTCTCGAATGACATAGGTATACTGCACAGGAAACATTAAATCCCTTTTCGCTTGCAGAAACTGTTCCTGATCATCGTCCTGGTCGCCTTCGTGGCCTCCTGCAGTGCTGCCAAGAAAGAGAGTAAGGAGAAAGGCACCAAGGCAAGCAGCCAGGCATCTGATACTGGCGTAGACCATGTCATTTATGGAGGTCCAGTTGGTTTTGGACAACCTCAAACTGGTCTAGGACACAATTATGGCGGTCCTGAAGACTTCGGACCAAGCTCCGGAGGCTTCGGAATCGGTTTCGGAGCCCAGGAGAAGCCTCAAGGTCAAAGCGCCTATGGATTCGATGGCCCGACTTCAGATAGTCACGGATTTGGCCTGGGTACTCACACTTTCGGTCAGGGGGGCCATGGTTTTGACCAGGGTGGTCAAGGCCGCCCCCAGGGTGGTAGTCACGGATTTGGTAGCCAGGGCGGTCATGGTTTTGGCAGCCAGGGCGGTCATGGTTTTGGCAGCCAAGGCGATCATGGTTTTGGCAGCCAGGGCGGTCATGGTTTTGGCAGCCAGGGTGGTCATGGTTTTGGCAGTCAGGGACAGGAACAGGGAGGTTTCGGTCACGGGTTCGGCGGCTTTGGCTTTGGCTCTGGAGGGAAAAGCGGCCAGGCTCACTCCAACGTAGCATTTGGGACAGGGTCCGGCGATGGTGGTCTGGGGTACGGGAAGATCCATGGTTGATTTACAAGCATCTTTATGTGGAGTTGTTTGCGGTGTCACTGTGGTTAGTTCAATAACCAATTCTACTTATGTGAGTTTCTACTGATATGCACCTAGTCAGTATAACGTCTTGCGTGTTTAGTGTCTAATAAATTGTTTTTCTTAAGTTGAGTTTGATATACCTATATAATATGAACAGTCCATAAATATATTTTTTTTAATCTGATTATTGCTGAATTGAATGATATGAATGACCTGGCAAACATTAAGAGTAATATAATGAGTCTATTGAGATATGCTTTAGAAACCTAGCATAAGGTTGTTCTAATGACATATAAAACCTCATTAGAAATTCACTAAACAGAGTAGTTATTATGACAGTCTAAGCAAACTAATCTAGTCCCATACATCGGCAGAGGTATTGAACGTAAACAAAATTAATTAAGGTGCTTCGACAGCACGAATTTCCTTCCTAGCTGTTACTAAGAGTTTTCACTGAGATTATAATGTATATACTCTTTATGCTCTCACTTCCGTGTGCATATGCACGCACACTCAGAGTATTTTATGAGTATATAAATTCCATCCAGATTATTATGTTATACTTATAATTATACATGTTTTGCTTGCATTATGTTTAATGACTGAAAATATCACAACACTAATATAATAATAATAAGGATATTTTGTACTGTAATACCATTTTTATTTTTATTTTATTTGTATTCTAAATTAGTTTTGAAACCGAAAGTAGGGTTTGTGGGGAGGGGGAAGCGCATATTTCAGCATACGATATGAATACTATGCAGTTTCTATACGTTTTTTATTATATTTCCTATATTTTTACATTTTGTAATCTACATCGAAGATAGCATATTGATAATTTTCAATCTCAAGTATCATGAGTTGTAGAGGACCTCCACTGAATCAACAATGATTTACAACATTCTAGTTAAAAATGGTGACAGGAATATATA
>JAGKTK010011832.1:8628-28684 GCA_018397895.1 Paralithodes camtschaticus | reverse complement strand
ACTCACAGGAAACGACTGGGCTTTGGCATACGCACTCCCCTACTAATTCTCCGCAAATTTTATAGAGAAGGTTTTGCTTTTGCACGTGGGTTTTTTCCGGCAATCTTGAAAAAAACTCTAATTCCACTTAAAATTCCACATCTTGAAAACTACGCCGATGATCAAAGCCATGCTTGCGTAGTTGGGTGAGGCTCGCGATTCCGAACGTTTTGATACAAAAAAAATATAAATGGGTGGAATAGTTTGGCTGCAGCATTGAAAACTGTCTAACTTCTTAAATTACTTTAAAACCGCATTCGCTACCCACACAAAGTTTACCATCTACAGTCTATAGGCTTCCACGCATCCCTCAGTTTTGCTTAATAACATAATCTCTTTATTATTCAGATCTATATTTTTTTTTTATTTAACTTTCTCAAAACAGTTCGAGTCCCTATGAATTCCAGCAATTATTTAGCTAACCTACCTATACATACCTACCCTACCAAACAATAATGATAAATTCAAATTTATTTTTGGTGAATGACAGAGTATTGGCTAAGGTTTTTAACAATTCCTCCCTTTGCCAAATGCTTAGTTTAATAACAATGATATGGACCTTTAAAGTTTTGGCAATTGCCCATGTGACTCGTATTTTAACCCTCCTAAAGTGTTACCACGAAATACCGCTAGATCCTTTCTCAAAAGTCGCTAGCATGTTGCTACATAGACAAACAATGTTAGGATAATGCTGCAATTTCTAAAGAGTTTTGGTTTGTTTGTTTTGCAAATTTTACAATGTAATATAACTAGAATGTCTGAAATTTTCAAATTATCCCGAGTAAATGTCTCTAGATATGAAAAAATGGCTGCTAAACTGAAGTAAATATAGCTCTACATCTAGCGGTAATATGTAGCAGTACAACTGGCAACACTGCCTACAACCACCACCTTCCCCCACCCTCCCCAGAGACTCGCACCTACAGTACGTCTCTCCCTCCCCCCCATCCCCATTCCATCACTTCGTATGTACGATATTATTTCCGTCTTTTTTACTGTGTATGGATTAAGTTATTGGTTTCACTCTTGACATATGTGTCCTGCTACTTCTGTATGCATACATAATAGCATGAAAGTGATCAATACGCGCATATGAAGCTATGTATCTCGTATATCGGGGTTCTCTTCCCTTCCATCGGTCCACCCCTTATACCTCCCTCCCTCCTCCCTATCCCATATGTGTAAACATTATATTTTAGCTTTCCGAAGGTAAATACGTACTTCCGATAAATATCTAACCTTGTATTTAAATCATGAATCCTGTTTAATGTCATTATTTAATAAAAACATGTGTAAGGGTTACATTTATACACAGGATAAGATAAGCAAATACAAACCTCAGAGCATAATCATTGGCGATGAGTGTGTATGATATGTAAACAGGACAGTTCGTCGCTAGATAGGCGTGCTTGTGTGATGGTCTTGTGTAGCTATGTGTGTGCTTGTTTGAGTGTTGCTATAGGCTACGCATTAGTTATCTCTCTCTCTCTCTCTCTCTCTCTCTCTCTCTCTCTCTCTTATTTATCGCTGTCTTCCATACGATTACGACATACTGTACTAGTGCATGAGAACAGGAAATAGGGAGCCACGCTCTCTCTCTCACAAATGAGAACATAAGTAAACAGGAGTCTGCAGAGAGGCGATTGGCTATAGGACTCGGTAGCCTATTCCACATATCTACAACTCTGTTACTAAACGAATAGAGGCAGATCCCTTACACACCCGTCTCTCTCTGTAGCTCGTTTGTTTGCACACCGGTACAAATGAGGCAGATTCCTTACATATGATGAACATGGGAATCTGCAGAGACACAAGTGGCCCACAAAAGGCAGATCCCTTTCACATCTAACCCATTTCGTCCATATGACTATCTGATTTTAACTTGAAATTCTCTATTGTTCTTGATCCCACTATAGCACTAGGTAGCCTATTTCACATATCTACGACTCTGTTACGAGAGGCAGATCCCTTACACAGTCAATCTCTCTCTCTTATTTGCACACTGGTACAAAGGAGGCAGATCCTTACACATGCTACCAAGATGAAAATGGGAGTCTGCAGAGCCGATTGGCTCTGGTAAGAGAGGAGATGGTTGTGGTGAAGGAAGAGGTCTAGGCTCTGAGGGAGGTTAACATTAAACTTCAGAGGGAAGTGGATTTGTTTAAAGACGAGAATCTAGCTTTCAAGCTTAGCCAAGAGGAATTTAATTCGAGTAAGGGGAAAAGGGAGGAAGTTGATAACAAATTGTATTCATGGAATACAATTGGGAATACGGGTGGGAAAGTCACACTCAAGAAGCAGGATAGCAGAGTAGGCTTGAGTGAGACAAATACATTCTCTCCTTTGCAAGACGAATGTGAGGGAAATACTAGTCAGGATAAGGGAGGGATAACCCAAGCGCCTGCCACCAACACAACTCCTACCGCTGACGCCCTACCTACTACCACCACTACCAAGGGAGCTTCTGCCACCACCAGGGATTCTCCACCTGCTGCTGCTGGATCCTCCCGAGGAAAAGGTAAGTATAACTTTAACATTGTTGGCGATTCTATGGTACGACACCAGCTTAGGACTACCTGCACTAAACTTAGGAAGGTTGCTTGTCTGCCTGGCGCCGGGGTAGGGAGGGTATTAGAGAAAATGACCACATCATGGAAGATAGTGGAGATAACCCCATTATCTGCTTCAGTGCAGGAAGTAATGATGTTGGCAAAGGTAGGAGTGAGGAACTGCTCAGACAGTATCGGGAAGTGTTAGATAAAGTTAGGAGGAAGGGAGGGATCCCTGTAGCGCATAGTATCTTACCTAGAAGGGGAGTTGGAAAGGAATGGATGTCCAGGGCAATTGGTATAAATTGTCGTCTGGAAAAATATTGTAAGGAGAAAGCAATACCATTCATAGACAACTGGACCGAATTCTATGGTAAAGATAATAGTGGAGAAGACAAAGACATGTGGAGAGAATGGATGAACAAAATTGGGTGAAAAAATGCAGGTCTGTGATTGTGGAGGGAGCTGCACCAAGGGGTGGACCGAGGAAGACCTGGGATCGGACTATACGCGCCGATCTCAAATCCAAGAACTTGACAAGTGAAGCAGCCCTTAACAGGGTTGCCTGGAATGCCACCATTAGGACAAGAGACTGAAACTGCACTTATGTGTGGAACACTCAGATTTAAAATTTTATGTATGTATGTATGTATGTATAATATGTACGTAAGGGATGGGGTGCATCTTTCGAGGTTAAGGGTTTCCACGTTAGCTAGCTCATTGGATAGGACGTTTGCGGGGTTTCGCTGAAGATGAAGCCTGTGTGGGCAAAACAGAGAATAAGTTTGGATAGGGAAAAAATCGATACATCAGCTAGAAATGTAATAGAACCCCAGTCACATATAAATGTTAGTAATTATGACAGCATTGACTGCAGTGAAATCGAAGAAAATAATAAGTTAGTTAAACACGATAGACAATTAGTTACAAAAAATAGTAATAGGTTGATGGTACCGGTATATTATACAAATTGTAGAAGTTTATGTAACAAAATGGATCAGCTTAGGGCAATTGTTAGCAAGGAAAATATAGACATTGTAGTGATTACAGAAACCTGGATAATTACGGACTCTAGACATCTATTAGCAGAATTTCATATGCCAGGATATAATTTATTTAAATATGACAGAACGGACAGAAGGGGAGGTGGAGTTGCAATTTATGTCAGGGATACTTTAAAATGTTGCCTTTGATCAGATATTAAAACAAATAGCGAAAATGAAAGTGTGTGGGTAGAGATTAGTGGGGAAGGTGAGACAATTATTTTGGGAACCATTTGTCGAAATTTAGGCAAATTATTATGGGAAGAAATCAGTAAGGCATCTCAGAATAATAATGTTTGCATTTTAGGTGACTTTAATCTTCCAGGTATAAACTGGGTTAATCAAAATAGCAATAACGAATCCGAAGATTTTCTTGAAGTAGTACTAGACAACTTTCTCTTTCAATTTGTAAATTCGACAACTAGAGGATATAATATTCTTGACCTATTCTTAGCAACAGAGAAAATTGGATAACAAATTTAGAAGTGGGCGACCAGCTAGGGAACAGTGACCATAAATCAATATATTTATCTATAGAATTAAATTGTAAACCAAAGGAAAATAAGGTTCTTATCGCTGACTTTAGAAAAGCCAATTTTAGGGGATTAAAACGATCACTCAGAATTAAAGGTGAGGCAGATTTAGGCCAAGTAAGCCGATTAGTTCCAGCAGAACAGAGAGGTCAGGGCCAGGTGGGTCACACAGCTGAGATAGTTAGACAACCAACTGAAAATTTAAATAGTGTGTATAATCAGTTCATCTCTGCCTTACAGAGCGAACAAGATAAATATATACCAAAAAGAAAATTTAATCACGTACAAACCAACCAAAATGGATGACAAATAAATTATTAGATCTTAGGTAGAAAGAGAGGTGTATACAGAAAAATACAGAAAGGCGAAATCCACCATATAGGATATCACCATAACTTGTCGAGGCAGGTAAAGAAGGAAATTAGGAAGGAAAAAAGAAACTACGAAATCAAGGTAGCAAATGAATCCAAAAACAACCCTAAAGCATTTTATCAATTGTATAAATCTAAGGTAAAGGATACAGTAGGGCCTATTAACCCGGGAACTACGGGAAGACTCTTAAGAGTAAGGGGAAAAAAAAATCCATTTAAAACACCCCCCCAAAAAAAATTTTTTTTTTTATTTTTTTATTTTTTTTTTTGCCCCTGGGCCATGCCAAATATCACTCCTCCACCTCCCCTCCTTCCCCACTTTCCTCCCCTCCTTCAATTATCACCTATTTTCCCTGTTATTCCCTTATTCTGTGGTATATTTTCGTGCTAACATTAGCGAGTTGAAAGCAGGGCATTGTCATCACTGTTACCAAGCGAGTGGAAGAGGGAGAGAGAGAGTATCGATTGACAGTCTCTCTCCAGACTTGGGAAAGAGTGGTGGGCTGGGAGGTTGCCTCAGCCATACATTATGTAACTCCCGGCCTGTATCGCCGATTTTGACCATCCAAACGCTGTTTCCACTTGTTTTATTGTTGTAACAGGTTAATACCTTTATAATCAACCTATAATAGGCGCATATGGATAAGTATTAATGCTATTTATGGTAAAATAACGATGTTAGTGATGGGAACAGCTCAAATACGGCAGCACAGGAGTGTGGTGTCTCATACCCCCATGCGCACTTATTAGGTTAAGAATGTGATAGGTGAGATTACAGATGATGAGTTAGAAATGTGCAATACAGTGGAGCCCCATCTTAGCTCCTAATCGGTTCCGCAGAAATAGAGCTAAGATTGAAACAGCCAGAATCGGGGCACTGTTCTTATGGGGAAAATTCTAATCGGTTCCGTGCTCATTCTAAAAGTTGCACTTTTCGTAAATGTTTAGTAGAAGGCCCTTTTTCTAGTTATTAAAAATGTATTCTATGGTGTATTCTATGATACAGTATATAGAAGCAATAGAACTGTTAAAATTACCAAAATCCATTTTCTTTAGGATTGTCTCTCCCTCCACCCTCCCACTGCTCTTAGTTTTGTATTTGGCTTAGCCTTATATACAATTCCCGGGTCATTTTAACAGTTCTATTGCTTCTATATATCATAGGCCTATAATACACCATAGCATAAGTTTTTAATAACTAGAAAAAAAGGCCCAAATCTAAACAATTACCGCACTTTTTCCCAGTGTTAGGCTATGAAAACATGTTTTTTGTCTAGGCTATATCAAGTAGCCTAGGCCTAAATCTTATGCATTGTAAATAATAATGTAGACATGGCTAAATGACAGTCCTAACCATAAATACTGTAGATTGGGGCATTGTTTCTATCATGCGAAAATGTTTAGGCCTAGCCTAGGCCTAGGTTCTAAATTCGTCCAGCCACCCCTCAAGTACCCATTTCGCCCCAAATACATCCAATAAATACATATTATGAGGAAAAGACGTATAAATACGTATTATGAGAAGATTACTTACCACACAGACTTTATTATAAATCAATGTCATATTTAGCCTAGCCTAGGCTAACATCGTCTAGGCTAGGCATTTCAATCGCTTTCGTCCGACATGGACTGGTCTTTGCTGTGTGTTTTGAGCATGAAATTCCTTCATTGCTACCACCAGGCCAACCATCCCTATCACTAGATGTAGGCTAGACAAATTAAATCTACCGAGTCTAAAAGAGAGGAGAGAGAGGGGAGACATGATAATGATGTACAAATGTACCCGGGGGCTGGAGAGGCTGGATAGGGAGGATATATTAATCATGGATACAGGAATAACTAGAGGCCACAGCTACAAAGTAAAAAGACCTACCTGCAAGAACGATATCAGGAAGTTTAGCTTCCCCTATAGATGTATTGACAAATGGAATGGGCTGGAGGAGGAGGTGGTAGGGGCAAGGAACATCCATATTTTCAAGAAAAAATTGGATAAAAAGTAGACTGAGAGACGGGACAACACGAGCTTAGCTCAACTCCTGTAAACTACAATTAGGTAAATACTAGAGGTTATAATAAACGTGAGAGATAAGGGGTTCAGGAACAAAAAAGCTTGCAAACGGTTGTTTTGTCAACAGATACTAGCTAAACTGCAAGCGTCTGCTTAGTGATGACGTCACACAAAGATGGCGGCATCTTGCGCATTTGACGATCGGATCTCGGATTCACTCGGATTTCGTCTCTAAACGTCAAGCACCTGGCAGATTCTTTTTGTTATTTTAAAATCAAATCATTGTTTTTCTTTGTTTTCTAGTTTTATGTTGAATTTTTCATTATTTTTGCTCTTTTTTCGGGTTTCGGCTGGGATTTTGATGCGAAAATTGAGGCTTTTGGCGCGAAAATTGAAATTGGGAATATTTGGTGTGCCACGAAATTTGAATCAGCGAAAATGAATGTAGCGAAAATGGGGGCTCCACTGTACTCTAAATAGTCATTTCCTTTGTTTTTACAAACGAAAATTTGGATCAAATTCCAGTAGTCAACCAAGTTTTTAACGGTAGTATAGACGAAATATTAAGCACAGTTCAGGTCACTAGTGACGAAGTAATTAAGGAAATAGATAGACTAAAACCTCAGAAATCTCCAGGTCCAGATGAGGTGAATGCTAGGGTATTAAAAGAATGCAAGGAAGAATTAAGTTACCCATTAACTCACCTATTTAATAATTCACTAGCCTTAGGCTTAGTTCCTGATTCATGGAAGCTCGCAAATATAATTCCGATATTTAGAAAAGGTGACAAGTCCATAGCATCAAATTACCGTCCTATTAGTCTCACATCAATTATAGGGAAATTGCTAGAATCAATTATTGCCAGGAAAATTAGAAATCACTTAGATATGTTCAAGTTAATAAAACCCTCTCAACATGGTATCACTCCAGGACGATCCTGCCTAACAAATTTACTCAGTTTTTTCTCCGAGGTATATGAAGCGGTAGATAACGACAAGTCATATGATATAGTTTACTTAGACTTCAGTAAGGCCTTTGATAAAGTTCCACATGAAAGGCTGTTAACCCTTCCTACCCGGGCTGTCTCACCCAATGACGGTCGCCCCTACCCGGGCGAAATGGCTGAAAAACGTCTAGGCCTAGGCTACCGTATTTAAGTTTATTTTCACTGCTAGAACTTTCCCACTCATCTATAATCGTAGTGCGGTTTTCAATCTGTATTTTGGCGTTGAGTAGAGCTCTGTAAGTCAACTGGTTCAGTTGTGATGACGATATCAGTGCAGCCAATATTGCAGAGATGTTGCCAATATGGGGGCTTTTCAGACACTAATTTCGTCTGACGTCAGAACAATAACATTGAAGAGTCTTCTCCTTCTTGTTTTCGGAGGTGCGGTGACGCAACGCTTGGGTTTGTTGACATACGTCGTACGCACGGCGTTCAGACCAAGCTTAATTAGGCTATTAAGCTGCTGCCTTAGGTAAGGCATACCGGGTAGCGGCCCTTCTTTCGAGCTGTCCTTACCTAAGGCAGACCGGGTAGGAAGGGTTAAGGAAGATAGAAGGACATGGTATTGGGGGGATGCTACTCAAGTGGATTAAGTCATGGCTGATTTGTAGGAAACAGAGTTAGTATAAATGGTGTAAAATCGGACTGGGGATTAGTTAAAAGTGGGGTCCCCCAAAGGTCGGTTTTGGGGCCCCTTCTGTTCATTATCTACATAAATGATCTTGACTCCGGCATAAAGAGTAGGATCAGTAAATTTGCTGATAATTCTTATGTACCTCAATTGGGAGACCCAATCACTCACCATACAACATACAACATTAAATACCTGACTACTGCAAGTATGCAAAACATTACATGCAAAAAACAATTACCAACCGACTGTGGGAGTCGTTAATAGGGTCAATACATTGGGTTCAGCTACCTGTTCCGTTGGACAAACTTCGCCTGAATTAATTTAATCGGGCTGGACAACAGAGCTTTTCCGAGTCGATCAATCTCATACCCTAATTACATTCCCTCAGCGCATCATAAGACTTCTAGGCTTCTGGATAAAACCTGAGACTCCTTCCTTGACAGCCCTCTAATCAGAACCTCCACCATCAGTGTGGGTCGACATGGACACAGCGGGAGCCCTGAGCTGGAGTTGCCAATCATCCGACGGTCGCTGGACCTCTCTCAATCTCTATCACATATATGCAAAGGAGCTAGTTGTCCCTCTATTTTTCCTAAAAAATCATGCCCTTTCACTCCAACGCAGAGTAATAGCCTTTCGCATGGACAACACATCAGCCGTGTCTTGTATCAACAGGCAGGGTTCAACGACATCTCACACGCCCCTGAGATTGTCGGAGACGATATTTGTCCTTACTCTTCATTACCATATCACAATTCAAGCAGTTTACCTACCAAGCAAGGCGAATCTGTAGGCGGACACCTTATCTCGAGGGAAAGGTACCCTAGTCGAATGGGCAATCACTCAGATGGCATTCAACAACTTGGTAAAGCCGTTCCATCCACAGGTAAATCTCTTTAATTCACACCAATCGACAAAACCCCTCCTGCTTCTGACCTGCTGGCACGAGGTCCAGGCGGGCGGAACAGATGCGTTCTCAGAGGTTTGGAACAAGTGGTTATCGATATACCTCTTTCCCCCTCCGGACACACACGACTGTATAAAGTTTTGCAACATATCCACTTAATTCAGTGTCAAGTGTGCCTTATAGCACCAGTCTGGCCAACACATGTGTGGTTCATTCATCTGTCTCTCGAATGTCCCATTCCAATACCATTTCCATCATCTTGTCTCCACTTAGAGCAGATTGGCAACCTGCAGACTTGTCTACATTTAGCTTTATGGATATTTTCAAAGTCAAATGGCGGATCTCTTATGTTCAAGCTGTTCACGACAAGTTAACCAAACAATATACGCCTTCCACTATTAGACAGTATGAATCACATTGGAAACAATTTACCACGTGGATTGTAGAGTCTGTCCAACATGGCTTCAGTCAGTTTAATTTTAAAGTACTTCAATTACTCTTTTGAAGACAAACAACTGTCAATTAACACATTACACAATCAATTCTCAGCCATTAAAGAACCGTTCTTTGATCTCACTGGCTTCCGACTTACCCCTCAAAGTTGAGAGGGGTTTCTTCTTACAACTTGTTTTAAGTTACGAGCTCCATCTAGACAGATTCTCCCACAGTAGTCCCTAGAAAAGGTGTTAAACCTGTTAATCAAGTAAACCTTACACAGTCAACCCATCATATGACAAATTATAATCCAAATGTGTTTTCTTAATTTCTGTAGCAACGGCTCATAGAGTATCTGAGCTTGCGGCCATGGCTAGATCTGATAACTGATTACACTTTAAGGAGGATCTGAGCGCTGTCTCCCTGGCGCCAGCTCCTGATTTCATAGCCAAGTATGAAAGAGAAGATCATGTGTTCTCTCACTTTGATTTTATGACCCTAAATCAAAACAATAAACACCATGCTCTATGCCCGGTGATGGCATGATATATTAAAGAGCCGTTCTATGATCTCCCTGGCCTCAGACTTCCATCTAAGGACGAAGGAGGTTTTCTTAACCCTCCAGCCCCGGGGGCTATAGCTTGCGACTGTGCTGCGGTACCGGGTGTTTTGACGATCTTTGGCCTATGTTAACTACTCTGTAAGTCAATGAATATGGCATGTAATGTTATGAATAAAAAAGAATAATGTTCCACAAACCTTCCTCTGTCGAATGGCGTTGAGTAGAGGTCTCTAGCCCCTCTGGTTGCATAATGGTGAGCGCGGGAAGACGAGTGCTTTTCGGCGGCAAATTCTTCCCGCGTTCGGACGCGTCGCCCTGGCCATGGCTACGACGAACACAGCCGCTCGTCGCGCCAAAGTATTTATCTCCCTTAGACGATTTTAGTGTTTGATATTGAGAATGTGATGTTTATTTGATATTTTCTAGTTATTTTGAGGCCAATTATATAAAATATGTTTATTAGGGTATCACTGTCACTGATATTGCCAATTTTCACTCGATACCGTACATTTTATTAGTAATTGAGGTAGTTTATTGTTGTATTAGGCACTGATTATTCGTTATCACAGGTGTTTATTATACTTTGGCCATCANATATTAGGTCTTGTGTCACTTTCACTTTGACAAATATGCTTTAGAGAGTGTCACTGTCACTGATAATGCTCATTTTCACTCGATACCGTACATTTTATTAGTAATTGAGGTAGGTTATTGTTGTATTAGGCACTGATTATTCGTTATCACAGGTGTTTATTATACTTTGGCCATCAAATATTAGGTCTTGTGTCACTTTCACTTAGTTATATGATTTGTAAACGTTTTATATACAATTTATTGTGTCTTTTTTCACTGATTTATATATTTCTATAGGTTCTAATCATATGAATGTCACTTGGTATATACATATGTGTCACTTTCACATATTATTATAGTGTAATTGTATTTGTATCAATGTTCTCATAATACATGACTTTTGTATTACAATACATTGGTTTTCTTCCACTTTTTGCCTATATATAATTATAGTGTACATATTGTCATTTTATTTGGCAATTTTAGTATGCTTATTAGAACTCCAGCTTGGAGTGGTAATCAAAGAAGCAATCTACAGCACAGAGTGCCACCTTGCACTCCACACACTCCAGGGTTGACTTTTTACCTGACCTCGGCTTCACCCTGCTGTTGTAGCAGACATGGCACCGCTTCTGCTGTGTTCTTCCGGATTCATTCTGAGGCAGGGGACGAAGCCTGTGCCTGATCAAGTATTGAGCAGACTGCAAGCGGTCAATAACGGCGGGCCCAGGCTGTGCCACTGCCCTCTGTGGCGTAGCATACTTCTCCAGGAGCTCCGTCAACACCTGCTTTTGGAACCTCCGCAGGCTATTGAACTTCAGGGGTGTGTTCACATTCCGAAGCTTGTATATGTTGTAGGCATTCAGAACTGACATGTCCACCATATGCAGAAAGAACTTTTTGTACCATCTGCACGAGGTACGCAGGCAGTCAATGAAGCCTATCTGCATGTCGGACTTGTCCACCAGCCTCATGTTGATGTTGTAGTCCAGGACAGCATCGGGCTTGGTCACCCTGGCCTGGGTGCGGCGATCCACCTTGCCAGTCTCCACCATTTCCCCCTTGTGGATGGTGCTCAGGAGGTTGACCTTCCGCTGGTCGTGCCAGTGGATAGCCAGAATGGGCCCCGACTTCTTCTTGAAGACATCACCTTTTTTGGTCTTTGGAGGGAAAGGTGGCATGCCCTTCCTTTTCCCTCGTACTGTGCCTACAGTCCCCGTCTTGCGCTCATGCAGGTCCTGTGAGAGAGTGGGGGACGTGTAATAATTGTCCGTGTAGAGGACGTGATTTTTGTGGAAATAGCGGTCCATCATGGCTTGCACCACTGCTCCGCCAAAGCCAATGAGGGGGTCCACAAGCAAGTCCCCTTCCTTCCCGCTGTAGACCAGGAAGTCCAGGACATAGCCAGTTTGGCAGTCGCACAGCACAAAGAATTTTATGCCAAAGCGATGTCTTTTTGAGGGGATGTACTGCCGGAAGCTGAGTTTTCCCCGGAACAGCACAAGAGACTCGTCAATGACGACCTTGCGGAAGGGCTTGAAGTAGGAGGTGAAGCGTTCTCGCATCATCTCATACAACGTCCTAATCTTCCACAGCTTGTCTGGGAGGTGGACGTCAAGGTTGGTGACAAGATGGAGCGCTGCGAGGATATCAAGGTACCGGTCGCGAGACATATATTTCCCGAAGGCAGGGGTAGATATGAGATCATTGGTGATCCAATAGTCAGGCAACCTATGCTTCTTGACATGAGGCATTAGCATGGTGAGTGCCAGGAACACCATGAACTCATCATGAGTCACTGGGGTCCACTGCCTCATGTGGCCCTTGGTCACCTTGCCCAAAAAGTGTACCTGGTATTGGTGCTGCTTATTTGTCTCTTTGACAACATAGCCTACCACCTCCTCATCAAAGAAGGCCTCAAACAGTTCGTGTGGTGGAGCATTGGGGCGTGCAGGAAAATTGGGGGTAACGCCTGAACCCTCCAGCACCTCATCAAAAGCTGGCACATCAGGGTTGTATGCATCCTCATCAACTACGTCTTGCCACTGAAAAACGTAGAATGGGTCTTGTCTACGCTGACGAGGAGCTCCAGCTGGTGGCCCAGCACGCCCACGGCCAACTCGGGAGGCGCGCGCCCGAGGGCGGCGAGGGCGGCGGCCAGGGCGGTGGGCAGCACGCCGGGCAGCACGACGCCGGGCCAAGCGGATGGGTCGAGGGTCGTCGATGTCCATATAGTCATCGTCAGAGTGGTCATCTTGCCCTGACGGTGGACCTATGTAATCATGGCCAGAGTCTTCAGAGAGGTGCCCTTCATCATCAGTGGCCCCCACATAATCTGGCGGGGAACCAGTGATGCGTGGGCGGCGTGCGGGTGGGCGAGGTGGGGAAGGAGTGGCAGGTGAGGCTGTGTCCCCCCGAGGTCCCGGGCTCCTTGGCCTGCGACGAGTGACAGAAAGCAATGTTTCACTGTCACTAGGCCCAGGTATTGGTGATGCGAGCTCAAAGACTTCTTCAGGAAGACATGTTGAAGGCGGGAGAGGTGGGGAGGACCGTGGGGAAAGTTGCGGGGACGTATGGCTGGGGCCGGCCGGGGTGGACGCCGCGGGAGCCTCGAACAAAACTCTCTTACTTTTTTTAATCTTCTTGGTATATTTCCTACCTTTCCCCTTCTCGGCAGCAGTATATGTCCTGTCGGGGGACCTAGGAGGCAAATAGGCCGAAAGTGGGGGGTCCTCAACCCTTGGCAATGGTGGGGGTGGTGGGGAAGAATGCGGGGCATCCGGGTCATCTTGGGTGGCGTGGGTAGACAAGGGAGACAATGGCGGACGAGAAGGGTCACCACGCTGACCCTCACTCACAGCCTCATCCTCACCAAGTAATTTTGCTTGTTCCCTAGCTGCCGCGGCCGCCTTTTCAAGTATTTTCTGCTTATACAAATGTAGCTTGAAAGGCGATTTAGCTGGGGAAGGGCTTGGCGTCGTGTCACTTAAGCGAAATTTGGTGGTTGACCTTGAACTCTCCCACTCGCTCACTCTCTCAAGTTCACTGTCTTTAGGTAAACCAGCTTCCTCAACAACTGGTACAAGACCTTCATCACTCTCATCACTGTCAAGTTCTCTCGCAAATCCCAGGAATTGCTCTTCTTTATCACTCTCATGGCCATAATCACTCGACTTATAATTACTGGAGTCGTCACTGACTTCATCATCAACATTATGCTTGGCATCAGCTCGCTCATAAAGTCTCAATGTCGTCTCAATACCTCCGGGAGATAACACATTTAGGCGATGCCGTCGGGGTAAGGCGCGACGAACAAGCAAGGGCGTCGTAGGAAGCACGGTATCGGACACAGCGGAATCACTATTTGGCGTACTGTCCATGATGGCGTCGGGGAAGAGACTGTTGTTGTGGCGTCGTTTACGTCTGGTGGCGCCACCTACCGTCCCCCGCCACCGAAAATTGTACGCGCGGCATTCGAAAGCACGCATGCAAGCAATGGGCGTTCAAGAGCCCTTCCGGGTTGCGCGGGCCGAGTATGTTATGGGCGTTCAAGAGCCCACCCGGGTTGGAGGGGTTAAAGCTTGTTTTAGATTACGGGCTCCAGCTAGACAGATTCTCCCTCCGTAGTCTCTAGACAAGGTGTTTAATCTATTAATTAGTAAACCCTACACGGTCCACCCCTCTTATGACAAATTATTATCTAAAAGGTATTTTCTTAATTTCGTTAGCAACAGCTCATAGTGTATCCGAGCTTGCGGCCATGGCTAGATCTGATAACTGCTTACAATTTAAAGAGGATCTGAGTGCTGTCACCCTCACACCAGCTCCTGATTTCATAGCCAAGAATGAAAGAAAAGATCATGTGTTCTCACCTTTTGATATCATGGCCCTAAAACAAAATAATAACCATCATGCTCTATGCCCGGTGTTGGCTTTGTATAAGTATGTACAACAAACTGCACCCTTACACCCTTCTCATTTGTGGATCTCTTCACATGACAAATCAAGGTTATCTAAACGACAGCTTGCTTCAATTCTAGTGGACGTTATCAAAACGGCCGAACCGTCAGCAGTAGTGAAGGCCCATGATGTGAGAAAGTGGGCCACGACAGTCAGATTTCTTAACAATTACGCTATACAAGACCTTAAGCAAACAAAAGTCTGGTCATCTCACCACACATTTTTATCCAAATACCTATCACTTCATTCGAAAAGACCCACTGTGCCATGCATAGCCATGAGACTTAGTCATAAGTGTTAGTCTTAGTAATTAGAAACTTGGGTATTAAAGTGAATATGTTATGACAAAATACATAAGTGGAAAAAGTACAATAAGAATAATTAGATAAATGGGTATTAAGTAATTATGTTATGAGAAAATACACAACATAAGTGGGAAAGTACAATAAGAATAATGTGGAATAAATACAATATATATTACATAAAAGGTACGTAATTGGAAAAGGAAAGAAAGATAAAAAACAAATGAATTCAAATGGGGCACGGAAACTAGTGCGTACAGTATATGGAGCGTCGATATTGAGACATCATGAGCAGGGCGATGAGTAACTGAGTCATGGCGTCGGAAGACAGTTGACCGTGAGTAATGATAGCGGATGGAAGTGCTGACAGTGGAGTCAAGTCCTGGCCAGGCAGTAAGAAATGAGTCAGCACTCAAAGCTTATTAGTGCACTGGAATATAATCTGCTCACCCCGCCCTGGATAATGAATCAAAGTATTATCCGCCAACTCTGCCTGCAATACTCAGCATATGGAACTCTGCCGGTGCTACAGCGAGGTGAGGCGAATTCAAAGTGAGTTCAATAATAAGCCTAACTGATTTCTGTTTATTGCAATAATGCCATGTATTATGTTACAGTTACGAGTGAGGTTCGCCAAAGTACTAGCTTATATTTATGAGTTTTGGACAAAAAGAGAAAGGGGGGGGAGTGTGTTCCGAACTGGAGAACCTCTCTCAGATGTTGAATAGTGTTAATATTAGTAATTAAGTAAGATTGATAATATCGAAGGGTTAATTTCCAATAAAGGATATTAGATTAATGAATACACAAAATTCTTTTTTGTGAGTATGATATGTGAGTTTTTTAAGTATGATAGATTTTCTTTTTACAAATAATTTCAAATACTATAGTAATATACAATTCTCATGTTTTTACAGTATATAGTTGCTCTTTTATTAAGTTTTACTGCATCCTTATCCTTACCTACCTTTCTATTGCTTCCTAAGGCTTACTTAGAAACCCTGCCTTAATACTGTACACGTTTTCTTAATTCTATTTACTGTATTTACAACAGCGCGAGCCGTTAGTTTTGGTTTTCTTCAGTCTTTGACGTTGAGCATGAGATGTCCCAACCACCGATCTTGGTATTCTTAGGCTCTCACGTCATTGACGGAGAAAACTATTACTAAATTACGGGTTTGGCACCTGAAGGGAAGGAAGGAAATCTAACTATTTAGTAATGGTTCCGTAGTCAATGACGTAAAGCGGCCCTCCCTCCTCCCTCTTTCCATGCAGATGTGCAACTTGGTACTATGAAGGACAAATAAACCCAGCATGGCCAGGTGGAGGACGCGTGCATGGGAAGGACTGTATAACGGCGCGCTAGTTAATTTAGTAACACAACATTCGTAGTTTCTAACCTTTTACTCATAAACATTTTCTTTCTTTTTCTAATGGTTACCTTTTTTAATGACGTTCCCTAGGAACTAAGTACAGTAGACCCTCGGTTAGCGAACAGGTTCCGTTCCGAAAATACCGTGCGCAGAGCGAAATTATGTTGGGCGAAACGACAGCCTTATGGGATTAATTAGTTTGGTTCTAGGACCCCAATCTTTTCCCCTATCCACCTATATTACCCACCTTTTTGCTCAAACCGAATCAATATACAGTATGAGTATTTTATGTTATATTGCTGATGTAGTTATAAGTACAGTAACCCCTCGCTATTTCGGACCTCTAATTGTCGGAAACCCGTACTAGCCGGATCGCCGTCACCTCCCGGACACGTAATTACTTCCGTACTTCGGACATTTCCGTCATCGTTCCGACAGTCTCCGACGTGCCCCCATCCCCGGTGAATGTCCGTCAAAACGGGGCTCTGTCGGACCGCCGATAATAAGGCTGCACTCTGAGTCACCCGCCTGGACGAGAAGTGACGTCACGGGCGTCAGTACGCTTTGAGTGGGTAGCCATCTCCTCCGCATATATTACCGTGTTATCATGCCTCCCAAAGCGTAAGGTGACCTCTATATCACTTGAAATGGAGAAGGGAAGTGAGGTGGTCAAGGAGAGTGAGGTGGAGAAGTGGAGAGAGGTGAAGTGAGGTGAAGGGGTGGACCTGCAATGAAGTGGTGAGTGTTGATTCATATTTTTCAACCATCAACTGAACTTATTGTTTCATATTCAGTACTATATGTGCTATTACTGTACAGTATATTAACCTAAAGTACGAATAGGGTAGCCTAGCCAAAAGTAGCTTAGCCTAGCCTAGGCCTATTCGTTGTCATGGGTGCATGAAGTTCGTTGACGTTTCCCTTTTTCTGAGGTCGCATTTATTCACATGCATGAAGTTCGCTCGGTGAAGTTTGTTCTCGTTTCACTATTACTCATTCGATTTTCGTCAGATTTTTTTTCTTTCAGGTCGTTTTTTTGTCCTCTTTTAGATCGAACACAGCCGGACCTCTGACATCTCGGATTTTCTGACATTTCGGACAGGGTGTTCCCCCAATTAGTCCGAAATAGCGAGGGTTTACTGTATATATGCAACATAAGATACAACTGGCCAATAAAACACATGAGTACCGGTAACACAAACCGAGTCATTCATGGGATCGTAGAGGAGAAAGAGAGGGGATATGATGGAGACTTTTAAGATAGTGTCAGGAAAGTACGATGAGGATGTGTGTGAAGGTATCTTCTTGATGCGGGAGGGAACAAGAACGAGAGGACACTCTAAGAAAATTTACAAAGAAAGAAATAGGCTTGAGAAGGCGAAGAACTCATTTTGTGATAGAGTGGTAAATGAGTGGAACGCACTGCCCCAGTATGTAGTCGATTCCGAATCAATAAGGGAGTTTGAAAGTAATCTTGATAAAGCATGGGGAAGACAAGATTTGAAGTTTGATTATAAAACAAAAATACAGAATAGTAAAAATGTTGCGTCTGCTACCGCCGCCGCCAACACCGTGAACGACCGCAGCAGTGCAAGTACTGGTACTGAGCTGGATACACAGGCATAGTTTGCCTTTTTCCAGAGGATCTACTGTAAGAAACTGTAAGTAAGGGAAGCAGCAGGAGTGTTGTCAATTTTGCTACTTTTCCGCTAGACCTAGGTTTATATTTTTATCTAGCGGCAAATATTTACATCTAGTGACACAAATTCTGGTGATATTCTGTAGATTCAAGCCACATTTGATTGATAGTCTAGACTCTCTAGAGGCTTGCATTATTCGGAAGATTTTCGGCACAAATTTACTATCTAGCAGCCTTCTAGCGACATTTGAGAATGGATCTAGCGGATTATTTTTATTTGGTAACCCTGAGCTTTGCTGTCGTCTGCTCCCGATATCGGCATTCACTATCTGGTCATTTTTGTCTAAACAGGCAGACAAACGGAATTTTCGGTGTGTTCCAAGGTTGCTTTAATGAATACAATCTTAAGCTATGATAAGAGTTCTAGATTGACCATTAAATTTGCAGATCATGAAAAAAAAATCTACAAATCCCAGAACTGACTTGTAAACGAAACAACAGTTAGGCTAGGCCTAGGCTAGGCTGACTAATATTAGTCTTTCGAAATAACGAGTTGATGATGCCATACGCGTATAATTGACAAACTTATGAAATCAAAATCAGATTAGCAATGAAATGGGTAGATCTAGGAAAAAGTAATGAACCAGGAAGCCACTGTGGATAGTGAGAGCGGGCGAAAAATTGGTAGCGAAATGACAGGCGGCTAACCAATTGAAGTATTTTTCGCAACCATAAATAAATGGTGCTATAGCATATACATAACAAACTTATGGAAAAAGATTCAAGAATAGCATTTAAATCAGCAGTTCTTATGTTATTCAATTAAATGTGTTCATGGTAAAATGGGGAAATCCACTGTGTACGAAAATGACTTCTTGAGTGCTTGAAACTACTTTGTAAACAACATGTGGAATCTATCCTAGTTTTGAACTAATAACAACTTTTAAGGAGTGTCCTTACTAGAAGTTGAGTTGTTTGAGTGTTAAGAAGGTTTGGGGCTAGGCTAGCCTTCGGTATAATGTTTGTTAAAGTGATCTACGGTATGTTAAGTGAGCAACTGGTAGTAATTTGTGATCGTACAACCAAAATTTCGCTGAATGGACGTTGGACGTTCTTAAGTCGGGGGTCAACTGTAAAGGGTTTCACCCTAGGATTACTTTTTATATATTTGGGCCGCGTCGATGCTTTCTCTGGGACCCTCACGGGGGTCTCCTGGGAGCCCTTATATATATATATATATATATATAAGGCTCTCACGTCATTGACTACGGAACCATTACTAAGTAGTTAGTTTTCCTTCTCTCCCTTCGGGTGTCAAACCCGTATTAACTACTAGTTAAGAGGCTAATATATCCGCAGCAATAGGCTTCCGACCGTCTATATGAGGCAGTTGCTTTTTTGTTATTGTAGCAGACGCCCTGGTCTAAGAGTAATCACACGTGGTGTGGAACTTTCCATGGTTCGAGCCTGCTTTTCCCCTCTCGTGGGGCCCCCGCCAGATGTCGCAGCAGTGTCTTCAGGAGGTAAGGTAAACTACAAGGAGTATGATTACTACAAGCCTCGTTGGTCAGCCTCGTTGGTCAGCCTCATTAGGGGTCTCCGTAGGGTCTAGGGGTTTTGTATTTATTAATAAATATTATTATTATACTATTATAGCCCTAAGATATTTCCCTCGTTTATATGTTTATGTGTATTTAACATGTAAACAGGGAGGCAGGAGATGTCCTGATGGTGGTGTGGGGGTGTTTTGGGGGGGTCTGACTTTCACAAATAAGTCGACCCTTCCAAAGTTTTGGCTCGTTTCCTTCCGGCGATCTTTCTACGTACTGACACCTACCCTCGCCTCGCAGGCGAAAGGACTGAGCCAAAATATCCCGGCGTGGTGTGCTATACCACGAACCTTCTGGCAGAAATGCAAAATTCCTAAGGGAGCAATGCAAAAAATGTGGCCCATAAGGCATTAATTTGTGATGACAAAGCACTGTGGGACCATCTAGTGATTAAATCTCCAGTGTTAATAGCAACGCCGGCTAGGTCGACTCCCAAATCGAAAACTAAGGCTAAAGTTTTGTCTAAGGAATTAGTTAGTAGTAGCGAGAGTAGCGACAGCGACGAGGCAACC
>JAGKTK010011830.1:0-28686 GCA_018397895.1 Paralithodes camtschaticus | reverse complement strand
GGGGTGGAAATTAGTTACTTGAGAAGTGCGTGCGGAGTTACATGGAGGGATAGACAGATGAATGAGGAAGTAAGAGAGAGGTGTGGTGTGGATGTAGATGTGCTGGAAAGTGTGGAAAGGAACACCTTGAGATGGTTCGGCCATATGGAACGTATGGGAAGCGAGAGATTGACTAAGAGAGCGTACGAGAGCGAGGTGGAAGGACAGAGAGGGAGAGGTAATCGAATGAGTTAGGCTAGATAATAGTCTGTCAGGCGCCTGGCCTGGGGAGGCGGTGTATATTTGAAGAGTCATGCCTGGATGTGAGGTGGGCGGGCATTTTGATGGTGGGGCTTCGCTGCGTGTTTGCCTGCTGAGACCGGAACCTCTCCGGGAGGTCTGGGACCTGAGTCTTTTGATGGAGACGTCAAATGGGCCTAGGTCTCTGGGTCTTCTGGGCGACCTAGATATGCGTGATGTTTTATTTTATTTTATTGTCTTTGTCCCAGTTTTGGTTTGACTTTGTTTGCAAGTTTTACATTTTAATTTTATTTTTTGTCCCGGTTTGGGCTGTCTCACGTTGGCCACCCCCAGCTGCGGGTGTATGTTCATATGTATCAGACTGTCTATTTTCTATTTCTTACCTCCTTGTTATTCCTTGCAATGTTTGTAGTTCTTGCGATGGCTGTAAACATTTTCATTAGGAAATACAGTAATTGAGGTTTGTTTAAGTAAACACTGTTAGTTTTCTTATTTATTTACCAAGAAAATAGAATTCTGTAGGGAGCTAACTTTTGTACAGGGTTAACTTTAACTAAGCTTTGTGAAGGTACTGTAACAGCCCTATGGGAAGTACTGTACCTGTAACTTTAAACAACTATACAGAAAGCAACTAAGACAACTGAGCTATATTTCCTGTAATCTGATATTTCTGTAAAAGAACTTAATATATTAGGAAAGGATTAAGAACAAAGTATTAACACACACATTAAATACGTTGCGGTATTGATACTGTATGCGTCACTGTATAACACTGATTAATACCTAGAGCCCTGAAGGAATGGACCTTCCTGAAGCTGTGAATGTCTGCTACTGATGCTCTCAGGCCCTCAGGCACTCAGTCGTCTCTATCAGTGTTGTGTCAATACTTAACTAGTTGCTGGCAATCTTCTTGTTGTTCCGGCAATTGTCTGAATCATGGTGCAAGGAGGCGTGGGAACCTTGCTTACTATTGCAGGCCCCCCTGTTACTACTCTCCTTGGCGCGGTGGGGGGCTTCGGTGCCGGCGACTGGGGCTTGATGGGGGATGTTTGTGGTCATTTCCCTTCCTATCTTCCCTCGAGCTTTTGTCGTCAGCTTGACTAATTTTTAGTAGTTTTTCCATTTCTCTTTCTATGTTTTTCCCCTTCTATTCTTTTTCTGTCCCATTCGGTTGTCCTCGGGCGACCTATATCTCTTGTCTCCCTGGCCTGGCTAGGTAGCAGACTCCTGACCTGATTTGTCTCTTCGGTTGCTGTTGTGGCCGGACTGACTTGATTCCCTTCGGTAATGCATTTTTTGCTTCGCGATGTGATTTTTTCCACCTTCGACCTGATCTCTCGTTCTTCGCCCTGATCACTTCTTGGTTGGTGTTACGGTGTAGCAGTTCTTGCCTCATCCTTCGGCCCTGCCCTATAAGAGCTCTGATGTGGAGCTCATGTGGTCCGGCTGACTTGGTGAATTGGCGAGAAATGTCCGTGTCTTCGCCTTCCTCGATTTGTTCCCCTACTGCCCTTCCCTCTCTCTCTTGACTCGTTTAGTTATGTATCTTGATCGAATCCTTCGGGCCAGCCCTATGAGAGTTCTTTTATGGAGCTCAGTGGTCTGGTTAAACTAATTTAAAAAAAAATAAAATAAAATAAAATAAAATGCAGGTTTAGACCAAGGCAGTTTATAGGTGAGGTTATGATCTTCTATGGGTAAGATCATACCAACTAGAAATGTACAGTAGAGTATTGTACTATAATAAGTGTATAAGTGCTATAGTGTTGTGAGATATATATGTTATATTATGGTTAAGCTACAATGTACAGTCGCTCAAGATGCGTGGTTACACATACATACATACAGTATATCTGTGTTAAATTACGAAATATAACTAAGCAAAACAAAATAAAACTACAGTCCAACCGCTGAAAGGCAAACCCATCTGAGCCATTACAAATGTAATGGAAAAGGATGCTTAGCATTGCATGTATGCATTCACAGACAATAGCTAATGTTTGAAGTTCAAGTATCTATCTATCTATTGCCAGACGCCTTACTCCCCTTACGAGGGTGGCCATACACAGAATGCCCCCAAGCGGACCTATTCCCTGTGAGAGGGACAACCCGAGCCAGTTTAGTGAAGGACTTACAGGATTGACCACTCAATTCAGGATCCGTCCGACTCCGAGGCCCTCTGTGTATCTTGTTAGCACTATTTTTCTACAGTGGTGTCCGGCTAATCCATCCACTAACCTGCCTTACCCTTAGGTAAGCAGTACGGATTTGTATCAGGTTTACTCCCCTAGACAGGTTGCCAACCAAGGCTGACGAGTCCCATCCACCAAGTATAATTGAGATACTTAAACAAAATTATTTCCAGGAGTCAATGGAGCTACAGCACAAACAATCTCGACCAGTGGCAGTGACCTGTATGGCCTTCCCTCACGCTGACGTCAACAACTTCATTGTAGGCTCAGAGGAAGGGGCCGTCTTTACAGGTGGGATAAAAATGTAACATTAACTTTTTCTATAACATCTATTTATTTAATCTATTTACTCAGGCACATTCCCCATTTTTTTTTTCTGGGGGTGGCCGACTCGAGACAGAGCCCGAACAGGGACAACACAACAGAAAAACAATGAACGCTCAAAAACAAAACACAAATTGACACACATCTAGGTCACTCAGGAGAAGACCCAGGGATCACCAAGTTCACTCCAGCACTCCCCCGGCCCCCGACCACCCGGAGAAGTTCCTGTGTCAGCAGGCAGAGAGCCAAAACCACAAGCCCGCCCACCACACTTCCAGGTGCACCCTTCATATTTACCGGCTCCCCAGGCCGGGCGCCTGATGGACTATTATCTAGTCCAACTGGTGCCGACCCCTTCTCCCAAATGATCATGTTTTCACTCATCTATTCACAAGCATTCTCCATTCATTCCTGTTTATTACCACTTCCCTTGCCTGATCTATAGTCATTCCTCTATCTTTCAAAGAAAACCTGAAAAAAGAATTAGGCATTAGAGGTAACATATTACATACAAATATTTGTAGTAATTCTGTTTATGAAATTCAAAATAATTTGATCATTGATAACTTAATTAATGAACATACTAATAGAAATATAACATTTGATATTAAACTTTCTAAGTTTATTTCAAAATTATACATGTTACCTAAATTTCATAAACTACCTTATAAATATCTCTTTATTGCCGGAGCAAAATTACTACCACTTAAACTTTGTCAGAACATTACTTAACCGTTTCGCGCACTGCAGGACGCGATTGCATCCTTACAGGGATACTTTAAACCTTTGTGACCATCAGGGGTGTATAGAAATCTTTAATTTAATTCATTCAACCTCTGCAGTTGTCTTTGAGCAAGTTGTGGGCAGAAAACTAATTTTGGAGAGGTCTATCTATCATTCTATCTATTGCCTGACGCCGTGATCCCTGAAGGGGTGGCCACAAACGAACCTCCCCATGCATCTCTGTCCCCAGTCAGTCGACGCCCCTCCTCCCAACCAGCACCGCCTTCATCCATATACGTACTTCCTCACTCCATCCTTCCTCCTCTCCTTCGGTTTACCTCTCTCTCTCTGTCCTTCCACCTTGCTCTCGTACACCCTCTTAGTCATTCTTTCGCTTCCCATATGTTCCATATGGCCGAACCATCTCAAGGTGTTCCTTTTCACACTCCAGCACATCCACCTCCACACCTCTTTCTTACTTCCTCTTTCGTCTGTCCATCCCTCCATGTAGTTTCACACTCACTTCTTAAGTACCGTAACTCATTTCCACCGCTCTCACTCTTGGTCTGAGTCTTCTCCAACGTCCATGCTTCGCTTCCGTAAGTCGGTGTCGGGATTACCACACTGTCATGCAAGGACTTCTTCACTTCCATACTTTTTTTCCCATTTTTTTTGTACATTAGTTTAACCAGACCACTGAGTCACAACAAGAGACTCTCATAGGGCTGGCTCACTTCCATACTGACCACCCTATTTCTTGTTACTGCTTTCAACGTTCCTACAACCCTCTTCCCCTTTGCACCCTCTCCCACACTTCTTCATCCATAGTCCCATCTTTACTCAACACACTTTGGAGAGGTAATTCTGAAATTAAGAGAATTCTATTTATGAATAGGCCTACTAAACGGCAACCCCAAGACCTGAAAGGATTAAAATACATTAAAAGTACAGTACTCGTAAGCGATATTGTGATACCATCGAGAAATTAACTGACATTAACTTATATTGGAGTGTTGATAATTCATTAGAAGTTATTGATAAAATTAATACCATGCCGAAAGTTACCTCAGTACATAGCTTCGACTTTTCAACTTTGTACAGTACAGTATACCAATTTGCCTATAGATTTAGTATTTTCAGAACTTTGCTTTATTATTGATTTGCACTTTGACAGATTTGTTAAGAATGTTAATTATTTCATAAATGTTTATTCATATTTTAATAATGTGTCACTTAGCTCTACTCCCACTAGCAGATGTGCACACGTATCTTTTGCCGGTCAGTCATCTAAAATCAGAAACTTTCCAAACGGAGTCCCACAAGGATCCGTCCTATCGCCCGCACTCTTCAATCTGTACATGCACGATATAACTACACCCAATACGCCCCAAATAAACTTAGCCTCCTATGCAGATGACATAACACTCACATGCACACACCATGACCCAAAAAGAGCAACAGATCTCCTTCAACCCTATCTCAACACACTACATGGTTGGTGCACTACAAACAGACTTAATCTAGCCCCATCCAAATCCACCGCAACCCTGCTCACAAGTTGGACAGGAGAACACGAATACATCCCTCAACTCACCATAAACAACACACCCCTAGCACATACACACACACCCAAAATCCTAGGAGTAACATATGATACTCATATGACATTCAAACAGCACACCACAAACATTAAAAAGAAACTGACACCCAGACTTAACGCCCTCATGTCACTTGCTCACACAAAATTTGGACACAACAAAGAAACTACCACCACAGTATATAAACAATACATAAGATCAGTAATGGAATACGCAAGCCCAGCCTGGGCTTCTAACCTAGCTGAAACACATCATAAGACCTTACAGACTATCCAAAACAAAGCCCTGAAGATCATTACAGGCTGCACAGCTACTGCACCCACAGATCACCTACATCAAGAAACCAAAATCCTCAAAGTCAAAGACCATCTGGACATGAGAGGCACTCAATTCCTGGCAGCAGCCTCCACGAACCAAGACCACCCACTAAACTACATGGCAACACACCCACAGACACCAAGAAATATCAAAACAACACCCAGCACACGGTATCACACACAATTATTGTCCTCTCTCCCTCCCTGCCCACCCCGAACCAACTTCCAGAAGCACATCCATACTCATATCTCTCACCGATCCATCCACTCACTCACAGACAACACGCAGCTGCATGCACGACCTTCCGAAATCCATCCTTCCGAATCCTCCCTTCCTCGCGAGGACAGAGTCCACCTGGCCAGGCTGAGATGCGGACACCATCCAGCTCTCCTGAGCTATCAGAAGAGACTGGATGACTCCGTTGTCGACTCCTGCCTGGGATGTAACACAGCACCCCATACCATTAAACACATCATAGAAGACTGCATTTCACACAACCACTTACGCCAACAACACAATCTACACTCAATGAGAGCTCTGTGGGAAAGCCCGATCGTGGCCATGGCCTTTCTCAGGGACTCGGGGCTGTTCGGCCAGGCAGCTTAGGGAACAACAACAACAACAACAACAACTCCCACTAGTTCAGTATATTTTGATAGAACTAAACTTAAAGATACCCTTAAATTCCTCCTTTTCAATACTTATGTTCGATTCGGGCCCTACATTTTCAAACAAATATTAGGAATTCCTATGGGTGGAAATGCTAGCCCTTTAAAGGTGAACTAGAGGGATGACAGAAAAAATGAAGTTTACTACAGGGTCATAACTTGGCATGAATATACTGTAATATGTATATGGACAATATCGATATAATTCCATTAAGCTCCAGAAAATAATGATAGTTTATAACGCCGTTGGCATCCTCGGCTGTCTATTAGGAAAGTAACAGCTGATTCGCGTGACGACAATATGTAAACAACATGGGATGCTTTGCCTCTACCACACACGCTCGTGGACAGGTCCGTTTTTCTTAATTTGTACCTTTCAATTCAATACTCAAGCTCTGCAAAACATCGAACAAGGTCTTGAAGATGTGGTGCACATCAAGAAATAATCCAATCTCGCCAACAATAAACATACAGGCAGTGTTTTCGAGTGTTTTATCCTGGTCTAGAGTCAAGGGAGGTCGCTTCTAAGGCCTATTTCTTAATGATAGTATCTTTTTCTTTTCAATTTATATATCGCAGTCCCTTGACCAGGCAGTGTTGAAGCCAAATGTTGAGCTGTACACATGCATACAATTTATAAGAGTTTCTCGCATAAAAAACCCCACAGATTCACCCATTTCCCATGTAGAGAGTTCCCGCAATTGGCTAAAGTGATGTCATGGTAAACACGCCAGTTCGCGCCACATAAAATAAATTAGAGAAGCTATATTTCTATGTTGTTAAAACACATTGATGAAAGTTCCTCAGTATCATATACCTAAAACTAAGCAGATCCCAATGGACATTGTAATTTGAATAGGTTTCATCCCTGGAATTCACCTCTAATTGCAGATTTATTCTTGCTTGCTTTAGAATTTAAATTTATAAAAGACTTAGTTAACAGGGTTGCCTGGAATGCCGGCATTAGGACAAGAGACTGAAACTGCACGTATGTGTGGAGCACTCAGTCTTAAAATTTTATGTATGCATGTATCCCAGAAAAAGTAGCACTTGCTAAATTGTTAAGTACTGTAATACACACACATAAACATAATTTTTTAAGACTGAGTGCTCCACACATACGTGCAGTTTCAGTCTCTTGTCCTAATGCCGGCATTCCAGGCAACCCTGTTAAGGGCTGCTTCACTTGTTAAGTTTTTGGATTTGAGATCGGCACGTATAGTCTGATCCCAGGTCTTCCTCGTTCCACCCCTTGGTGCAGCTCCCTCCACAATCACAGACCTGCATTTTTTCACCCAATTTTGTTCATCCATTCTCTCCACATGTCCATACCATCCCAGTCTACTTGTACGCATCACCTCGCTAATACTCTTTATACCTAAACGTCTCCTCAGCTCATCATTTGTTATTCCATCATGCAGCCTGGCCCCACACATCCATCTCACCATTCTCATCTCATTACGTTCCATTCTGTTAACATCCTCTACTTTAACGGCCCATGTTTCTGAGGCATACGTCATTGACTCTTTCACATACGCATTTATTATTATTGAAAATATCATTATCTGAAAGATTTCCTAAAACTTTATTATACAGTAATTACAAATAATAGACCCAACAGGTTGCTCATATGAATACACTATTAATGGTTTGAAATCTTTACACCCATCTGGTAATATGGACTTAACTTTCTTTGAATTAATAAGACTACAGTATTAACATTAATATTCTCTAAAAGTTTAGAGGAATAATTTAAAGTGGATATAACTTTATCTTTAATATGGTTATCTATGGATTTCTTAGAATTAGCTCTAATATATCCCATAAAAGCAAAGACTGTTCTTAAATTTATTTTTTAAATTATTTTTATTGTTTAGAATATTTTCTATAAAAGGAGCAAAACTTTTCTTTTATTTATTTTTTTCTAAAATTAATTGTTCCTGATAATCCACGGAATCCGGGAGGCCTCATATGAGGCAAAATACGCGGCTAAAAATCGCTGCAAAAAACATCATAACACGGCAACCACGCGTCGTAGCGATGTCATCTTGACGGCATTCTACAGACAACAAAAAGTTCTACAATTTGCAAAACAGTTGACTGCTCTAGGTGGTCTCAATCAGTAGCTACTGAATTATGAAGTTTGCCTGTACCCAAATGGCCCTGGACACAGCAATCGGGATCATATAAGGCCCCCCCGGATTTCGTGGGTTAAAAGAGTACTTTTTGTTTAAATTTGTCATTGCTTCTTCATATTTGTAATTATTATACTTTATTTTATAGTATCTATTCACTTTTGATAGTATCAATTGCTTGCCTTTGTGATATATCTTTAATTTATTTGTAATATAAATTTTCTATAATTGTATAAATGTAGGAAAATGGGGTAAGTTATAATGTAAAACTTGCAAAATAAACAAACCAAAACTGGGACAACACAAGATAAACGCAAAATCGCTATGTGGAAATAACGCTTTATAAAATATAATTTGAAATAAAAGAACACAATTCACCACATAGGGTGTACATCACTACATGAGCAAGTTAATCTGGTTCAGGGTGTACATCACTACATGAGCAAGTTAATCTGGTTCCCGAGCAAAGTACAAAGTACAAAGCCAGAGTACATGCATACATAAATGTAGGTTATTTGTAGGGAAGTAATTGGTGAAGCATGCTATGCTCACAGGTACCTACCCGATAGCACTATCGATAGTGAGTGCTAAATGTATTTTGTACTATTTATAATATCTTGTCAAATTGCAAATATGCTTTAATAGAAAATTTTATTATAAGTGTAGTTTCTTTATTCATACAGAATTTAGTAAAATTTACCAGAACGTCCTGAACTTCCCAAATTGACTAATTCCTTGAACATGACGATAGTGCGTTGTTATGTGTGCGATTAGTTTGCTTGGGAAACAGATTAACTTGGTCATATAGTTGTTGTTGTTCCCCAAGCTGCCTGGCCGAGCAGCCCCAAGGCCCCGAGTAAGGCCAAGGCCATAAACGAGCGCCCCCACAGAACCCTCCCTGCCGACCACAATAAAGCCTGGGTGACCGAAGCCACTCCATGGCGGGGAGCTGAGAGGGTGCATAAACGCCCGGGAAACCAAAGCCCCACCCAGGGCCCTGTGCCCCTCAGCAATTATGAAGAGAAAGTTGAGGGGCAAAGGAATAATGTGATGCTTTAGCTTCCAATCTTGGTAGATTGGGGTCATATAGTGATATACACCCTATGTGGCAGTTTTGTGGTCTTTTATTTCAAAATTTATTTTGATTAAAGCGTTATTTCCACATAGCGATTTTGATAAGTTATTTTGCCTTTATATTGTGTCGTCCCTGTTTCGATTTGTTTATTTTGCAAGTTTTACATTATAATTTCCTTCTGTGACACAGAGGCCCCTTTTCATAAGGGAAACATCGGTACTGTATGTAACATTTCATCAGCATATCAGATTTACAATGTTTCACTATTATCTAATTAAATTATGCAGCTTGCCGCCACGGGAGTAAGGCTGGTATAGTTGATGCTTACGAGGGTCACCAGGGCCCTGTGACTGGTATCAGTACACACTCAACACCCGGACCCATAGACTTCTCTCATCTCTTCCTCACGTCTTCCATCGACTGGACTGTTAAGCTCTGGTCTGTCAAGGTCAGTACACAAAATGTTTTTAATTTGTTTACGAATAGTTCATTATTGATTTATAGCATTGCTCAATGTTGACAGCAATGTTTGTTATGCCTATTCCACTTCTTTTATTAAAATACATTCTACCCAGTGTGAAAAGGGTTTTTTTTTTTTTTTTTTTTTTTTTTTTTTTTCTCACTATATAAATTAATTTTAGATAGAATTTTTGGTTCTGCTCCCAGCCTTGTAAGGGCTTTACCTTCAGAAACAATAGTTCTTGACGGAAATAAACTGATTGGAAAGTTTCATTTTAATGTTATGGTTTGTTGATAGCTCAGTGTAAAGAACAAAATGTTGTACACCAATTTGGTTGTACAGTAAAAGTCCGTTAATCCGACGACCGATGATTCGAATCTCCCAATAGTCCGAATTTTTCAATTTGAGGCCAAATCCGAATTCACCCGATGGTCCGAATTTCAAGAAGTCCCAAAGTCCCCTTTTTGAGGCATTAGTCCACTCAAATGACACATAATGGAGCACACACATATCATATGTTCATGAATTCACTTTAAAAGTTTACCATTGTCATTGTAGCCTATTACCTACTTCAAAACATTCAGATTAATGGTCAAAGGAAGCTACTGATATAAACGTAAACACCTTCTTCTTCTTCTTCTTCCACATCGTCTGCTAGAGAGTTTGTTTTGCTCTTGAACGCATCCTTGGGACGCTCCAATGCGCTACTGGCTTGCACCGCATTTTCTGCAAGCGCATTCAGTCTTGAGCTTGAAAACGCACCTTTGGACGTATTAGTCTTGAGCTTGAAAATACACCTTTGGACGTTCCGATACGCTACTATTTATAGTTCAGTGATCGGAGCGTCCCAAGGGTGCTTTCAAGACAACAAGACAAGGGTGCTTTCAATACAATATAATATAACAGAGCACGTCACAAAAGGAAAATCACAAAATGAAAATTACAAGAACCTCTCAGGGAAGTGCCGTTGTTAAGGCATTACTTCCCGAACCACATCTGATCTGATCTGATCTTCAAGAGCAAGACAAACTCGCTAGTAGACGGAAGAAGAAGAAGACGTTTATATCAGCAGATTCCTTTGACCATTAATCTGAATGTTTTGAAGTAGGTAATAGGCTACAATGACAATGGTAAACTTTTGAAGTGATTTCATGAACATATGATATGTGTGTGTGCACCATTGTGTCATTTGGGTGGCCTAATGTCTCAATGTTTTCGTCATACACAGGTTCATAGGGGTAAAGTCCGATAATCCGAAAAATCCACTAATCCGAACGAGGGCCGGTCCGCTGCCCTTCGGATTAACGGAAGTTTACTGTATATAGATTCATGTAAACTCAGTTCAATCTATTTTTCTATTTTACTCGATAGCTAAATTTGAGTGGTTGAGCCAGTATCTCTCCCATGTGAACAGCAACAAGCTAGATAATACTGTTTAACTAATAACCTCGGAATATGAAAGCATATGAAGGTGATTCATACATGGCCACCCTCTCGGGGATCAAGGCATCTGCCAATAGATATACAGCAAATTGAAATCTTGTCCCAAACCTATCCACACAAATTTCAGTGAGCTAAATTCTCATATTTACTTTCATGCCAGCAGTTAGTTAACAGAAAGATTCTAAATATGAGAGGTCCTCTCTAAGGTGCATGCAATCGGTAAGTGTTAGCCAAAATAATTTGAAAAGGCATTATCATACTGAAGGGGTTAATAATAGGGCTCTTTATTAGCATATATTTAACTTGTGTTTTTCTCTCTGTATTTGCGGGAAAAGCATTGGTCAATGAAGGTAAGCTGAGGTGCACTGCAATGGCTGACAAAGGCTTGGCACCCACTTCATTCTTTTATTATTACTTATTGTTTAAGCATGGCTGATAAGTTATATAGTTGTTTATTGAAAGGAGATATCACATTATGCTTTATCTCTTGTAGCTGAAAAAGAAAAAAAATTATATTAGGAATATAGTTTTCTAGTGAACTTAGACAGAGGAATAAAGTTGTATGTCCAATGTACTGTACAGTACTTAAAATTATAATGCTCTTTATAATAGGTTGTTAATGTGTAATAATTACTTACACATGCTTAGAATATGGTACAATAAGAAGTTATGATTAGAGTAATACATTATGATTGTGATTAAGTGAATCATAGTGTGATAAATCCTTAAACCAATGATTTTTTTTGTACTTTTAAGTTTGTACTTTATTGGGTACCGATATGAGCTTCGTATGTGAATTATTTTGCTATTATATGAACGAATTACCATATTTAATATAAGATAAGAAGCATAGTAAATTGAATTACAGTAGAGTTTTGCTTCAACATTAAATAGGCCTACATTTTATATTTTTCATTAGCATAATATGAGTAGATATAGGATGTGATAATTTTTACACTACAAGAATGAAATTATGTATATAGATTTTTCAAGTATTTTTTTAGTAAAGCAAATTTCTACTAATTTACGAGTAGCTTTTATGTACAGTTGATTTTTATTATCAAGGTTTCTTATAGTGTACTGTATGTGGTTTTACATATGTTGTTAATATTTTTATCTTGCTTTGCATTTTTAATGTGAATGAATCAAGTAGGCTTAAATTAAGATATATATATAAAAGAAGTTGTGTTTGAGATAATTGGTACATAAAACAGTGTCTATAATTATCTCTAGCCTAAAGGTTGTTCATGAATAATTGAGAGTTGATATTTTATTGCCGGCCATCAATATTTATAAATGCTTGTACTTTAATTAAAATACTTTTGCACACGTAACAGAGTGCAAAGCCTGATAGTATTGCAACACACATGATTAAAGAAATACAGTATCTTCAATATTCCTTGGGACTCTGGTTTGAATCAGTATTGAACATAAACAAGTCATTAGAATCTGTAATCAAAGTTCAAAGGCTTCAGGATAGCTAAGATGATGGCAGGGTGTCAAACTGGAGCAATTTTGTTTGAAGACTTAAATGAACATGAGAAGGAACACAAGAAAATTAATGTGAAATAGCATTGTTTTGGCCATTTTATCACTTCTAAAGACATAATTGTTTACTATAAACCACCATATTATCGTTGCATATACAATAATAAAGACTAGAAAGAAAGGACTGGGCGTTCGGTTGACACCTTGATGACTGCTTACACATTTCAAAATTGTAATGAATTTGGGTAATATCGAATTGTCTGGCAGGGGAGATACCAGAATACTACCACCCACCCAGTTAGTGGCCCGGCCAAGCACCTGAATTTGGCACGCATATTTGGAACCTGCTTCTCACAAAGGAAATGCATAACAGTTGTTAAAGTCATACAGGTATATATATATACATAGTCCTTCCTCCCAATACGCAAATCATGGACACGAGCAGAGGGGCCACATATAAATATAAACTTACTACGCGAGGTGAACACACATTACGCGAATTGGTGATAAACAGTGGATGTCAACCATATGTATTTTCTGCAATAAGATATGTTATTAAATTCATAGTACGCAATTTCATGTTGCATAAGGTCGTGTGTCGCCTATAAGCTTGTGAATTACGAGGAAGGTCTGTACAGTACTGTACTGTACTGTATATGTATACCGGTATATATATATCTTGAGGGCAACTGCATGTATTTGTTTAATGAGGCTCTTTTAGCCTAATTGGCAGACAGTCGTATCCTTGTAAGTCTTCATATACTGATTGGCAACACGAAAGGCGCATGGCTCCTTAAACCATGCCTTAATCTTACTTTGTGGCAGATATAGGCCACTATATTAATTTTATTATCAGATGACGGTAAATTGAATCTCTTAGCAGCAGATTTCATGATACTTAATGGAAAAAATGAAACTAATGTCTGCAGTATATTATTGCCAAAATTCTCACTATTAAAAATCATCGCTACAAAATCTTCTATATAGCGGAGTAATACAGATGATGACATGATAATCTATTGTCATCTGATTATAAACAAACTATAATACAGTGACAGCTCGCTCCTCTGGAGAACTGTTGTGGAGTAAGCACAGGCCAACTCCTCAAATCTTGGCCTTTATCAAACCGTATGTTACTGTTTTGGAAAGAGGCAGGAAATACACTTGATTCACCTCACCCTTTTGGCAATGCATTTTTTAAGTTTTGTTGATTTGGCTTGCTGCTTTGTCACTGAGAATAGCTTAGTGCAAGAAATAGGAAGGGCATATATTAGCATGACTGCTATACAAAAAATTAGTCACTTCAGTCCCCTTATTTCCTCCTTTTTCTCCTTTATTTTTGTTCTGTTATACTTTATTGGTAATATAGCTACATGTATTCTTCTAAATTTCTCACATAATTTTTTTTTTTTTTAGTTTACTTATCTTCAACTTCATACTTTACTTTTCCTGTATTATTGGCGATGTTGTACTGAATTACTATTGTAGTATTTTGGTCCCACCCCCTCTTTTTCCTTATGCTTGTAATTGAAGTTATTCCCATACTTTCTCCAGTTATATTATTCATGTACTCCTGTTGTACTGAATGACTTCTTCCCCGACTTCACTATACAGTAAGATCGCCAATCTTAAACGATCTCATCTCGATCATTCAAATCTCGAACAAATATAACTAATTTAGATAACCCAAAATCAGACAAATTATAATGTAAAACTTGCAAAATAAACAAGCCAAAACTGGGACGACACAAGATAACCGCAAAGGAACTAATCAAAATCGCTATGTGGAAATAACGCTTAATAAAATCAAATTGAAATAAAAGAACACAATCTAACACATAGGGTGTACATCACTACATGCACAAGTTAATCTGGTTCCCAAGCAAACTAATCGCACACATAACAATGAACTGTCATGTTCAAGGAATTATAGTCAAAGTCACGGGAGAAAAGAAATTCCCGTTTGGCAACCGTCTTCCAACTTGTTTGAGTTGGTGCATTCTTGTGGTGAATAGCTAAATGATATACTGTACAATGATGCTAAGGACAACAGACAACAGACAGTAAAACAGTAAAATAAATTATATTTACCTTTTATCTAATCACAAACCTAAATGAAACAAGTATTAGCAGTCAGCTAATGAAATACATGGTTGTAGCCGAGCGTATGGAACGAAACTAGTGGAGGAAAGAGGGGGATGTTAGATAATATACCATATATCTCCCATATAAAGCAATATTATTATGTCACATGTGTATGGGTTTGTAGTACAAGGCACATGTGAACAATGAGCACCCTGAACATAGGTATAAAGGAACATTATTGTAGAGCATATACAAAAATGATTTCAAGGGAGGGAAAGGGGAGGAGATATCCCGTGTGTGGCGCGGTCTTTAAACGAGTTTGAATTCCTTGGCCGCCCTCAACATTATTTGTGTATTTTCTTTACAATTATCTTCTTTACACCTACGTTCAGGGTGCTCATTGTTCACATGTGCCTAGTACTGCAAACCCATACACATGTGACATAATACCATTGCTTTATATGGGAGATATATGGTATATTATCTAACACCCTCCTCCTTCCTCCACAACGGTTTCGTTCCTTTACGGGATACTCCCTCCCTTTACATTATTTTCGTATATTCTCTACAATAATGTTCCTTTATACCTATGCTCAGGGTGCTCATTGTTCACATGTGCCTTGTACTACTAACCCATACACATGTGACATAATAACATTGCTTTATATGGGAGATATATGGTATATTATCTAACATCCTCCTCTTTCCTCCCCTTCCTCCACTACTGTTTCGTTCCATACGTTCGGCTACAATCATGTATTTTATCAGTTGACTGCTAATACAGTAGACCCTCGTTTATTCGGCATTCAGAACAGCGGCACCCTCAAAACAACGACACAAATCGGCCAGGCATTAATTAGGTATAAAAGCAGAGAAAATGCGGCGAAAATTAATTCAAACCGCCTGCCATGCGCATTGTCGATCGCCTACAGACTCGGCGCCGTCTGCTTACTCTGTTTTTGCTAGAAGACATAGGCCTAGCCTATATATCTCCTCAAAGAAATGACCTAACCTAGTTTAGATGTGACCTAACCTATGTTAGATGTACTGTATATCATTCAGCAGAACTCACTCTTATCTCTTATCTCATCGTTACCAGTGGTATAATCCACTGGTACAAAACAACATAACCTTAGCAACAAGTTGCCAAGTCACTAGCTAGCCAGACCAAGAAATGGTCTAACCTAGCTTAGATATATATCAGGAGGCAGAAATCACTTTTACCTAAATAATAAAAGTTGTTTTTGTACTCGTGGTCACTGTTGATGTGTGTATTTACCTATTTTTTGGTTTTACCTATTTGTAGTTTACAGGAATTGAGCAGCGCTCGTGTTGTCCTGTCTTAGTTACTTTATAATCAATCCATTTTACTTAGACAAGTATCGTAATGGATATTCCCAGTTCCCAGTATTTTGGACTAACATATCATAACTTATGTTGCCCTATTTCCATATTTACTTTTATCCAACCTAGATTTGAACATGTTAATGTTCCTCGCTCTCACCACCTCCTCCTCCAAGTTGTTCCAAGTCTCTATACTCCTATATGGGAAGCTGAATTTCTTTGTGTCCTTACGACATCTGCCCTTCCTCAGCTTAAACTCGTGCCCTCTTGTCCTTCCATTATCCCTCACGAATAGATCTTCCCTATCTTCCCTTTGTGTGAGTTTGTGTGTTGCAGAACGTTCGGAACACAAGTAAACAAAGCCACACAAGAGATAAAAGTGAGTTCTGCTGAATTATATACATCTAACATAGGTTAGGTCACATCTAAACTAGGTTAGGTAATTTCTTTGTGGAGATATATAGGCTAAGCCTATGTCTTCTAGCAAAAACAGAGTAAGCAGACGGCGCCGAGTGTCGGCGATCGACGATGCGCATGACGGGCCTATTTTATAGCCTAGCCCTAAGAGCAACTCTCAAAACAACGGGAAAATGGGTTATCCGGCATGGGCTTCCCCCCGTTCGTGCCGGATAAACGGGGTTCTACTGTACTTGTTTCATTTAGGTTTGTGATTAGAAAAAAGGTAAATACAATTTATTGTACTGTTTTACACTGAAGTCTGTTGTCTTTAGCATCATTGTATATCATTTAGCTATTCACCACAAGAATGCACCAACTCAAACAAGTTGGAAGACGGTTGCCAAACGGGAATTTCTTTTCTCCTGTTACTTTGACTATACTGTAGTCAGTTTGGGAAGTACGGGACGTTACATAGCATATCTGTCTTTATAAATAAATAGAATGGTAAAAATTTAGGCTATATTCACCTAATATCATTGAATATGAGCTAAGTGGTAGAATATGGGTTCCGAGGCAATCCGGGAGCTACTGCGACTCGATAATGAGTATCGTGCGGGCATATGTATGTGTCTACAGGGAGGGTGGGGGTATGGGGAGGGACTTAATGTCCATGTGATCGATAATCATTGCGGGTGTGCTTACGTGTGTTTCAGCATGTGTTGACATTAAGTCATCCACATTCTACCACTTAACCCTCTCACCACGGAAGACCTCTTGAACGCCCATAAAAAAGCATATAACAGGTACCCGGAAGGCCTCTTGAACGCCAGTGGTTGAAAGCCTGTGAGCTTCGTGTGCGAGGCGTCGGTCCGACGCATGTAAACAACAGCCGGCTGGACCGACGCCCCGCATCTCCGGCCACAAGAAGGAGAGCGTCGCTTGTTCGTGTGTGCCTGTATGTTGTTGTTAAGTATCGAAAAGTGGTGTAAAGTGGCTGTTTTGGCCATAAAGTTATCTCCAATGAAATCATCATCACAGCTCAACCAGTTGACTTAGAGAGCTCTACTTAATGCCATTCTACAGGTAAATAACACAGCTACGCTTGGGGATGCGCGGGAATGCGGGAAGCAGTCTGATTAACGAATATACGGTAGCCTAGCCTAGAAGTTTTTCGGCCAAAACACCCGGGTTTCGAGGAATATATATATAATGCATAGCCGTGGCTGGAGGGTTAAGGGGACCGACCGGATAATTATGCTACTTCCAGGTCTTACTATCAATTTAAATGAAATTTGGCACAGGTGTATATGACCATAAAACTAGATAAAAAAAAAAAATAAAAATAAATAAAATTTGCTTTTTTTCTTGCAATTTAGGTAAACAAATGTTGAAAATCATAGTACTGCAGAAAATGAATAACTCCTACAGAAATCCCCATAGCACATGTTTTATGTGATCAAACAACTCACAAAAGGTGTATCTATAGTTTCTATAAAACACATTTTATATATTTTGTGTATTTGTTCGATTTAGATGATGACGGATTCAGGCGAATATATTTATACAAAAATTACAACTTTGATGACATATTGTGAAATTTTTAAATTATTAGAGTAAATTTGGTTTATAGGCCTTTTAGTGTTTTTAATTACCTTTCCAATGGTATATGCACCATTCCTATAGGTCCAATAATAACTGTTAAATAACATCCGATAGTGCGGCAATATAGGTTCTGAGAAAAACAGGTGAAAGTCTAAGGTCATTAGGTGAACATTTTTACTTTTGTTTTTTTAGATTTACAATATTTTATGCGGGAACATGGCAAAGTAAAAGATAAAGCGTATGGTAGGTTGTAGAGTAGCTTACGCTCTTTCGATTTATATAGGTATGCTCCTCGTACGACCAGTAGTTACTGAGCATGTTAATTTCAAAGTTCGCTATATAACGTTTTTTAGAATTAAAATGTAAAACTTGCAAACTAAACAAACCAAAATTGGGACAAGGACAATATAAAGTCAAATTAAATTATCAAAATCGCTATGTGGAAACAACGCTTACTAAAATGAAAATTATTAAATAAAAGAACACAATCCACCACATAGGGTGTACATTACTACATGAGCAAGTTAATCTGTTTCCCAAGCAAACTAATCGCACATATAACAACGCACTATCGTCACGTTAAAGGAAGTAGTCAAGTTTGGGAAGTCGGACGTTCTGGCAAATTTTACTAAACTCTGCAGGAAGACCTCCGTTAATATGGAGAGATTGTGTAGTACAAGCGTTGGACGATAGAGAAATGACTATCGAACAGGCAAGAGAAGTGGTAATAAATAGGAATTAATGGAGTATGCTTACATACAGTCAGGACCCCCAATACACGATTCCACAATTCGCGAAAACCCTAATACACGAGTTACCCCTCGAAAATAAAATTAATTAATTAAGCATTAATTACGCGAGGTGGTACCACAATACACGAATCGAGAGCTAAGAAGGGGCCAAATCCGCTATTCCCGCTTGATACGCGAGCACGTCTACGTTTCGCGAGGCCCAGGAGTAGCTCTGAAAAAAGAAGAAGACGGGCATACGCCTGCCTTCCCTCCCGCTTATCCTCCCTCCCTCCCTCCCGCAGTCCCGCTCAAGCGCTCATAGCCGTGCGGAGTGACCAAACGTTTGTAGTGCCTGCCACTTTTTTCGCCATGCCACGCCAATATAAGAAGATAACACACAAAATGAAGGTGGAATTGTTGTTTCGCAAGAAAAGAGGAGAAGGAAACTGTGCAATAGGCTTGTCAGAGTAAACTGTTCGTACGATTTGGTCAGGGAGGGAGAAGTTGGAGAAAATCGTGAAGTCCTACGGTCCTAGTCCTAGTCCTAGCCTATCTACTACTAATTTTAAGGTAAGGTTTCATATTTGTATTCATTGTTCTTCTTATATATAAGATATAGACTGTACTGTAGAGCCAAAAATGTCGAAAATAGGGCCAAAAATTTCGAAAATAGGCCATAATTGAGAGATGTCACCCAATCTAATTATTCCCATTTAAAGTTAGTTCCACAATACACGAATTCACAATACGCGATGCCTCCTGTCACCCCTATTCTCGCGAATTGGGGGTCCTGACTGTACATACATACATACATACATACATATGTGTGTATGTAAGCATTCTCCATTCATACATACATATGTATGTAAGCATTCTCCATTCATTCCTATTTATTACCACTTCTCTTGCCTGTTCTACAGTCATCTCTCTATCTTCCAACGCTTGTACTACACAATCTCTCCATATCAACGCTTGTACTACACAATCTCTCCATATCAACGCTTGTACTACACAATCTCTCCATATCAACGGAGGTCTTTCTAGACCTCCGTGATGAGTGATAACGCAGTCGTTGGGAGAGGGGTTCGGAGGCCAGTTGGATTTTTTTTTTTATTACCGTAGTTTAACCAGACCACTGTCCAGTTGGACTAGATAATAGTCTGTCAGGCGCCTGGCCCGGGGAGCCGGTGTATATGAAGGGTCATCCCTGGATGTGAGGTGGGCGGGCATTGTGGTGGTAAAGTTTCGCTGCGTGTCTGCTGAGACTGGACTGAGACCGGAACCTCTTCGGGAGGTCTGGAACCTGGGAATCTTTTGCTGGAGACCACAAATGGGCCTGGGTCTCTGGATCTTTTGCTGGAAACCCCAAATTGGCCTGGGTCTCTGGGCAACCTAGATTGCGAGGTTTTATTGTATTTTATTATTTTTTTTTCGTCCCTGTTCGGGCTCTGTCTCGAGTCAACCACCCCAGCTATGGGGTACGTGCCTGTGTACTGTATATGCATACATACACATACAATCTAGTTATTTATATCTATCTCTAATTAGTTATCTCCCTTGTTAGTAAGCAGTTATAGCTGTTTGGTCTCAATTTAATCTGTGACTCATTTCTGATATGATGGAATTAAACAAATTATTATTTCACCCACTCATAATCAGTAAAAATTACATAAAAGTTGATAAAACGCAATCGCTGCGGCAATTGCTTGGTTACCACTACCATACGAGGGTTTTCGACCTTCATTCCTTTCATTCCCTGCACATTTTCATGTATAAACAAGAGCTAGAATGTATTTCAATGATATATCCCTGAAAGTAGAGGAATAGACTTTTCCAATGACACCTGAATCATGTCTGTACAACCACTGGTTGCCGTGCAACGATATTGCACAGGCGAGGCTAAATCGGTAAAAATTGCCGGATTACAGCTGTATTTTTTTAGCTAAACTCTTAAGTCTGTAAGGGAACTGGAGATATCTCCCACGTACGCTAGTGTTCGCCCAGACATGTTGGACGATGGATGCAAAGGGCCCGCGCTGCTTAGACTCACTTGCTTGCCTCCCAGCCCTTGTACTACGCATATTTTCGGCAGTGTCATATGACAATTGTCACAATTATTTATATAGGAGCCCTCAGTCATTGAGTTAAAACATGTAAAAAAAATCCCAATTTTTTCCCAACACAAGCTCAGTGGTGAGTGAAGGCATGGGAAAAGAATATGTGAGTCAGATACAAGGGGAGATAGAGGGGTAGGAAGACCCTCATTGAGATGGAGAGACTGTGTAGAAGAAGTTTTGAAAGATAGAGGAATGACTATAGATCAGGCTAGGGAAGTGGTAATAGACAGGAATGAATGGAGAATGCTTGCGAATAGATAAGTGAAAACGCGGTCATTTGGGAGAAAGGGTCGGGCGCCAGGTGGACTAGAGAATAGTCCATGAATTGCCTGGCTCGGGAGCCGGTATATATGAAGGGTGCGCCTGGAAGTGTGGTGGGCGGGCTTGCGGTGGTAGGGCTTCGCTGCATGTCTGCCTGCTGAGACCGGAACTTCTCCAGGAGGTTGGGTGCCGGGGAGTGCTGGAGTGACCTTGGTGATCCCTGGTCTCTGGGTCTTCTCCTGGGTGACCTAGATGTGTGTGTGTTTTTGTTTTTCCCTATTCGGGCTCTGTCTCGAGTCGGCCACCCACAGTAAAAAAAAAAAAAAAAAAAAAAAAAAAAAAATGAAATGGGGAATGGGCCTGAGCAAATATATATAATAGATATAGTTAGATTAATAAAGGAGATAGATAGATGGGAATGGGAAAAAGTCGGTAGATGCAAATCAGATAAGAAATAGGGAAGGGAAAGGAGATCCCAAAATGATCAATATGAAAAATAAAAGTTAAAGAATTATCAAGTGTTTGATAAAACTAAATTATATGAGATACAGTACTTAACTTTCTTTCCATTTTAATTCCCTGGTTGATTTTTGCCGGTTATTTGAGATTTCTGGATAAATGGAGTTCTACTGTATTATAAGGTGAATATAACTTCTTGTTACCATTCTATTTATTTAGTGTACAGTGGTGTTAACGCGGCGTTGAGTAACACGCTTTCAATCATACACGGTCACCTCAATTACGGAAGCTCTGGTCATACACGGACATGCTCCAATCTACCGCGAAATCGACTCGGGGCCCCGTGACGTCACGCTCGGGTGGGATCGCCCTCCTCAGTTTGTTTGCATCTGTCGGTCGGCGTATACCTCAATATTCTCGGTGATTATAAGGATCTCTCCAACTGTTACATAACAGTTATGCCTCCCCCCGTTACCTTATTGTATTTCTATGATGTGTGAAGTGCACTTTATGGTATTTCTATGATGTGTGATATGAATGTTTTGTGTCAAAAAAGGAACTTTGGGACTTTGACTTTTTTGCTCATCATAATAACACCAACAAAGGTTAGTGAAGGTTGTCATATTTACTATATTATATTTTTAGGATATGTGTCAAAAAGAAGACTTTTGGACTTTTGTTGGGCCAAAAAGGGGCAAAAAGGGGACTTTATGATTATGGCAGGAACTAAATTAATTTTCCCCATAAGGTATGTTGTTTCGGTAACACGGATTTCAGTAACACTGCGATTGGTTGGGACGAAATGTCCACGTTAACCCCCTCAGCCAGATCAGATAAACTTATTGATCTATGGACAGACAACACCGTAATTGCCGCTATTGTTGTGAGGCGCGGCCAACATAATAATCATATACAGTGAAAGTCCTGTAATCCGGAAGGCAGGGGACTGCGGGACTTCCGGATTAGCAGATTTTCCGAGGTATCAGATTTATACATAAAAATGGCCCTAAAACACATAGAAATTAATAATTAATAAGAATAATTTTAAAAAGGCATATTTCGTTGCCTACCTGTGCAGTGCGGTGAAGTTCCGGTGGTGTAGAGGTGTAAATCCAAAACACTCGATTAATTGACTTAAGATAGACATGAATCTTATTTTCTCTGTTTTTGTTTTTTTTAGATATTTTCTGTATACAGTACTGTATATGTTTTTTTATTTATTTTTTGATTTATTTTTTTATTTATTTTAGTTTTGCACTTAAAATGTTACACTGCACACCTAATCCGAGTCTGAGAAATCTGGCATGACCGGAGGAGGGTCATCGACCAGGTCTTGCTCAGTTAGTGGACGAGAAGGGCCAGGCTGGGGTTCAGGTTCAGGGCGCTCAACACGCCTGGGGTTCAGGTTCAGGGCGCTCAACACGCCTGGGGTTGTCTTCAGCGGGTGCATCAGTACTTGTAGACGTATCCATTGCCTCCACCCCTGCTTGTTCAAGTTTCTGGGTAGCTTTTCTGAACATATCACGAATATCAGCTTGCTTGATGGCCTCGTGTCGTAGCTTATACACCTCTGAGCATCATGTGATAGTTCATAACCTTAGCAACAGTGAAGGACTGGTTCTTCTCTGCGAAGTTCACAAACTTCTCCAGCCCACCTACAGCCTCACTCCAGGTCAATTTGTTCTGCACTTCCTCTTCGTCATCCTCTTCTATCTCAGGAAGCTTATTAGGGTTCACAACACTTTCAATGATGTCCTGATCTGTCATCTTCTGCCAACCAGGTAGGTCAGCATCCTGTACCAGCCATTCATCAATGTCCTCCCTTGTGAACCTCTTGGGATTGTTTGCAGGCATGGCAGTGACAATCTCGTGGATTTGCTGTGGTGTAACGTAGGCTGGCTCTTCCTCCTCTTCATCAAAGCCTGCAAAGTCATCCGCAAGAAACTCATACTTGTAGTTTTCTACCCTCAACTTCTTGTCGTACAGTTTCCTCCAGGCCTTCTGCAACGTACTGTCATTCACCTTATCCCAAGCCATGGCAGAAAAATAGATGGCATTTTTTATGTTGAAGCTTTTCTGGAAGTCTTGCACAGTGTCTTCGGAGTTAACCAGCCGGCGTGAGAAGGCTTTTTTGTAAGCCTCTTAAAGTTTCTGACACACGCCTTGATCCATTGGCTGAATCAGAGAGGTAACATTGGCCGGCAGGTAGGTGACAAAAATGTTACCTGAATTAGTTCATGTGCTGGTGGGTGGGCAGTACAGTTGTCAAGGATTAGCACACATTTGCTATCCTCGGGCAAACCAATCTTCCTAAAATGTTCCTTGACAGCTGGCACAAAGTGGTTGAAGAACCACTCTTTGAACAATTCAGTGTTCATCCAAGCATTGCCCTGGGCATCATAAATAACTGGGAGTGATTGGATATCCTTGAGGGCTCTTGGATTCTTGGATTTTCCAATTACAAAGAGCTTAATTCTGTGGCGGCCAGAGGCACTGCCACACAGCAGTAATGTTATCCTCTCCTTGTTCATTTTAAATCCTGATGCCGACTTCTCATCCCTCCCAGCCAGAGTCCTTGTGGGCACACAACGCCAGTACAGCCCGGTTTCGTCGGCGTTGTAGATTTGGTCGGGAGTCAAATTATGTTCCTTCACAAGCTCGGCAAAAGCAACACTGTAGGCCTTGGCTGCTTCATGATCCGCAGATCTTTTCTCCCCACACACATCCACTACCCGTATGCCGTGTCGTTCTTTAAAGTTGCGTAACCATCCATCAGAAAACTTTATGTCCGTGTCTATCTCCATTTCTTCACACAACTGCCTAGCCTTTTCACATATCATTAGGCCACTAATTGGCTTGCCCTGTGACCGCTTCTGAGAAAACCATTTGTACAATACACTGTCCAACGTTGACAACACAGGCTTCTTCAGAGTCTTCCTATTTTCAAGCTTCTTTGTAGAATCTGACTGGGAAGCATAGTTCTTAATTTTCTCAGCCTTATATTTAAAGTCATAAATTGTTGACTGCCCAACACCAAACTCTGCCATCAACGCAGACACTCGAGCCCCTTTCTCCAGCCTCGCTAGTATTGCTACTTTCTGGGCAAGATTCAATGTCACATGGCTTCTTCCCTTCTTTGACTTAGTTTGTGGTTTGGTAGGAGCCATGATGCACTACAGATGTCCAAAACACTGGAATATTGAGTCAAAACAGGGAGGTACGCGAGAGAGGTATGCACTCGGCCGCCGGCGACGCTAGACTGAGTGCTACGACGGTTGCGAGCGTTTAAAAATGAGTAACGGTATCCGTGTTTTTCTTTCTTTTTGAATTTTACCTGTATTTATATTTTTTTGGGAAAATAATAATACTGTAATTTGGGGGGGAAAAACCTTCCGAGGTATCGGGCATTCCGAGGTATCAGCCTCCGGATTATTGGACTTTCACTGTAGCTCGTTTTTCACCCACAAATATCACCCCAACTGCATTTAAATACACTTCACGAGATAGAGGGAAGTCTATACAACAATATTTCTATCTACAAAAAACAGTGTACTGTATCTATAATGGTTATCGTGTACAATTAATATTCGTAAATATTTCTGCTGCAAATTGTGATTTTTGTCACTTTACTTCAAGATATTTCCGAAACTTACTAAATAGCTTATTTTTATTTTCCTACTAAATCACAGCTATTGTTTCCGCTGAACATGATGGCGGTGTTTAGAATATTCTATCATCAATATTGAATTTTTTAGAAATAAAATCTATAAAAAAAAAAAATCCGCTTTTATAGAATCCCTGCCGCACCAAAATATTCACTCTTAGTTGGTTTTCACCCATAATAATTACTTTTTTATTTTTATTTTTTAATGAACGGCAAGAGGAAAGGACAATGAATATTCTGTAAGCGAGCGATAATTAGGATTTTTCATTAGCTTTCTAATGGTACAGTAGGGTCTCACATAAAACGAGTTTATGGTCGATAAACGAGGGCGTTTTATGCGATTTCGTTTTATGTGAACACAGCATTTTGGTGGCGCAATATCGTCAATGTTCACTGTAAGCGAAAATTTTCGTACAAAGCGAACGATATTTCGTACAAAGCGAACTATATTTCGTACAAAGCTAACGACATTTCGTACAAAGCGACGATATTTCGTACAAAGCGACGATATTTTGTACGTTTTGTACGATATTTCGGCGCTCTATATGAAAACTCCTCGGATTTGCCCCACTTTGGCGGCGGACTCGTTTTATGTGATCACATTCGTTCTGATCGAAAATTAAATATTAATATTTTAGGTCGGTCGTTTTAATCGAGACTCGTTTTATGCGAACACGTTTTATGCGGGACCCTACTGTACCTATATGACCAATGTACGATCAAAACTTCTATTTTTCCCGAATATTTTTTGTCCGTCGCCGCCGTCACCGACTGGTAAATTTGTTTGTTTCACTTCATGGTCTATTTTCATATTTAAGGATCAATACAGTTTTTAGATATTAATTTTGTATATCGGCAATGAATATAGATTATTATTTTCAAAGAACCAGCTCTCTACGACTAAAACTTGATTTTATATAAATATATTCATATGCCTATACCTTACAACGAAATAATTCAACCGTATCTTACCTTAAGCTTGACCATTGGACGTAATGCGTTAACACCATATGTATTGACGATATCCAAGCACTTTTCATTAATTTTCAATGCTATACATTATCACTTATATCACATAAAGCCACTCTTTGACGATATATCCAGGGGGCGGCCATCTTTAAATATCCTCCGCAAGTGTGCTGCCCACCTGGCTGTCTCCACTAAACTGATTTTTTGGGGTTTTCAAAGCTTACTCGCTTAGGGATATTTTTACCTTAGTGTTGCAAGTTACCTCCCTTAAATCCTTAGATTTTCAAGGACACGTGGCTGCAAAGATACACGCGATCGCGTGTATAATAAGTATGCTAGGCTACCATAAAATGTGTAAGTTTCGCCCCGATCATATTCACGATTGCGTCCAAATCAGTGTTTGGTCCAAACCATTTATACACGCGATCGCGTCATATCTGACTGAGGGGGTTATCGAGAGCACCACTGTATAATGATGTGTATAGATGATCTGTAGAAATGTGTGAATTTTTATATTATTTTATTTTGTTACTTATTTTAGAGCTCTGTCTCGAGTCGGCCACCCCCAGCTATGGGGTATGTGCCTAAGTACAGTATATACATACATACATACATACTGATAAATATACTATGTGAAATACTATTTGTCTGATTTTGTGGTATCAAAAGTGGTCATTGTCAGATTTGGTATGGGTTACTTGCCAACTTGCCGGTTCCTATTGTATTTTTCCCCGGAAGAAGTTATTTTGCATCTCAAACATTCATATCTCTCCCGTTTTTGTTTTGGTCCCTATTGTGTTGAAGATGCGAGATCTTACTGTATAGTATTCATTTTTCCTAGGAAAGTGTTTTTCTTGAAATGATCCTATTTTTACTGTATAATGTGTAATTGGTTTTGTATCGGGTATTTTTACAACACAGCTTTTTTGCAATATTATTTAGCTGTCACTCATTATGCACTTCAATAACTGTACCTACCACTCTCCATGTCAAGTTTTGTGTGCAGTACCAAATTAATGTACCGGTAACTATCTCTGGCTTTACCATCAGTCTCTAATCTAGAAGAAGCCCATGATAGACAATGTATTAGGGCCACAAAACTCTGTGAATGAGATACTCACCACAGGTAATGGGAAGTCCACCCACCTGTTTAGAAAATATTCTGTTTTATTTAGGTAAACAGTATAGGGCACTAGAACTGTGACTTGGAACCCTTGAGAACTTGACTGAATCTCTTTATTTATTCTTTACTTGACATTTGCTTTTAGGAGGTATAATCTGCTTGAGGATTCAATATGTATCAGAATTAATGACTGCTATTGTACATACATAGCATAGGCTTCCCTTTGTTATTTTCAATAGGTGAAGGGAAAAGAAATCTGCTTCTCATGCTTTAGATTATTTCCTGACAATTGCCGATTTTAGGGACTTTACTGATCATATTTTAATGTTGGAGCTTCTTACACACTTTTTAGTGATTTGTATAGATATGCTGTATTGTACTGTTATACAGTATGCAACCAACACAGGGTGTGCTGTGGCACATTCGTTAGCACGTTCTTTTTGTTGACCTGGAGAAGGCCGCTGACAGAGTGCCAAGGGAAGTTATGCAGTGGGCCATAAGAAAATTCGGAGTAGAGGAATGGTTGGTGTATGTAATAATGAAAATGTATGAGGGGTAGCATTTAGAGTGAGTGGGGGTTCGAACGAAGAGTTCCCACGGAGTTCACCAAGGTTCAGTGCTGCGCCCACTTCTGTTTTTCTTGATCCTGGAGACACTGACAAGGGACTTTAGAACAGGACTCCCTTGGGAGTTATATTAGAACATAAGAAACATGAGAATCTGCAGAAGGCCTATTGGCCCATATGAGGCAGACCCCCTATATCCCTATTAGTTCTTTCCCTACACAAAAAATATCTCCGCGCACTACTCCACTGATCATGACCACGGTTCTTATCGCAGATGGTGTGCAGGAAGCGGAAGTAAAGTTCAATTCTCCCTTCCAATATTTCACTTCAGACCTCTGGCGGATACTTCTGAACTAGCACAGAGCTACGACGGTCGACATCAACAGTATTTAAGACAGGATATGCATAGTTTATCAGAATTTTTTATTAACCCCTTTAGAACTGAGTTGTCTGTGTCATTTTAAACTGGATATTATTAGACAATTTTATCCATCTTAGGGAGGACGTGTTAGCAATTTAAAGGCTTCAAACACAAAATACATCCTCGGTAAGGAAGGGCTTATTATACATGTCTTTACTAAATAGTAGATGGCTACACTAACTGCTGATTTAGTATGGCAGTTATGGGAAACTCCATATTTAGCAGATAATAACTACAAATATAATATCTTTATTTTATCTATCTATTTACTCAGGCCCAAT